>VWPW01029434.1:701053-714473 GCA_013389825.1 Crypturellus undulatus
TTTTTTTTTTTTTTTTATACCCTCTTCCAGTCTACCTGACATCCCACAAGGATCAGCCTATCAAAAGACAAGTCCAGAAAGTATTCACAGATGCTACCTGCCAGCTAGTCCCTTTGCAAGGTCCCTTTACTCTTTCACACACAATACTGAAGTCTCTACAAACAAACAAACAAACAAAAAAATGANGGGTCCCTTTACTCTTTCACACACAATATTTAAGTCTCTACAAACAAACAAAAAAATGAAGGCATCTGAAGGAGGAAAGAAAAGAATATCTAGAACAATCAATCAGTGATACTGCTATTGCAGCATGGATTCAATGCCATACTTGAAGTTATATATATAACATTCATAAGAGTTTGGGGGTTACATATTGGATGCTTTGGTTTTCACCAAAGTTTGTACTAGTTGTGTCAGGCAAGGAGAGCACTTAGCCTACTAGCCATGGAAATCAGAAGAGAACTCATACAATTGCATGAAAAATCTACCCTAATTGTTATTTGCATTTATTTTCATTCTCCTCCAGTTTTATAGTCCATAATATATTTGTGATGTTTTCTCACTAAAATAATTATACAGCTGTAATTGAAAAGCATTTTTGTGTAGATTTTCCTATTAGCTAAATGTAGATATCTGAAAAAGTTTGTAGTTGGGGGTGCTTTTTACTCATCTGAAGCAAGAGGTCATCTTACCTTCTGGATTGTCTCTCTAAATCAAACCCTGCTTATAGGAAGCATTGGAGGGACGCAGTCTTAAAGACAGCATTACAAAAATCCTAAAGCACTTAGAGGGGAACAAGAGAAAAGTGCCCTAAATTACTGTGTTTCCAAAGTTACTGTGGTTTCCTTGTCTTAGGAGGCAGTGTTAATGACTGTTCAATCAAGAGGATAGTTATCTTCAAATGAAGACTGATCAAAAATATGTATCACCTGGTGAGGATTTAGCAACAGCAGGTCTGAGAAAACACAAACGCAGTTCTACTTGATTAGATCCTTGCGATTTATAATCGCAGTAGCCTTGCAGAAGAAAACATCCCCAAAACCTTACTTTTACATTTTTTTTCCTAGCTTAGCTTTTCCTAATTGCAAGATGTAGTGTGCAAAATACAATTTGTGTTACACGCAAAAGAGTTTCAGCCAGAGTTTCAGTGTGTTCTGGGTTAAGATACATTTTCAGGATACAATGAGCCTCTTCTAAATGATAGCACTGACACTCATCTGATTTTAATTTCATTGAAGATGTTAAGCCTGGACCAAGCTTTCCTCCTTCCTGTATTTCCTTATTTTTAGTAATGTTTTTGCACTGGTTCCAAATCCACATCACTATCCAAAGGTGCAGTGTTACAGATTTTGCCCAGGGAAAAATGATTGGCCCACAAGATCCACATCATCTGCTCTTAGTTTCTAATATCTGCTTTGAATAAATCAGTTGTGGCTAGTTAAAATCTCGATAAGCAGAGCTAGAAAACCAGTTGAGCATTATTTACTTTTGTCCAAAATATAATAAAAAGGTAGGCTTGGTATAATCAGTGGTAGGCAGTATATCAGCTCACTAAAGCTGCAATCCTTAGTTCATTGCTATGGGCATTCAACAATGTTCTCTACAATTTTATTAAGTGATTGGGATACTGAAGTAGTAATGAAAATTACATCCATGCTACCTAAGACCTATCATCCCTTACAGCCTAACCAGTAATGACATTCAGAGGATCTTTGGCTTTTTTTTTTAGTATGTAGATAGAGAGCTAGGTAATTCTATTCCAGTAAGCAATTCAAAAGGGGAAACAAACAGCAAAAGAAAGAATTACAAATATTAAAAATCTACTTTTAGACATTGGAACATCTGCTCAGCCAAGAGGATTTTGCTGGCAACATCTTTTCCCATGCCAGTGAGCCAGGAACACTGTAATTGTAACAAAACCATTTAACTGTTAAGTTCAGCTATCCAAGAGGTACTCGTATTCACTATAAAAAGCAAGATGTTTATTGTTTTCACTGTGAACTACATCATTTCTATGTAGAAATGTTGATGAATTACAACTCTTTGTAATACTATAGTCCATTTTAGAATATTTAACAAGCATTTCAGCAAATATCTGCAATGTCAAATACGGTTAGCATACTTGATTCGTAGTATAATCTGATACAAACACAAGGTGTGAATGGAGTGATCATTCAAACTTACATAGCTGATATGGTTTAAAAACCAGAAAACTGGTCTCAGCTCCAGTAATAGCAAAGAGGATGTTTCCTCTTTGATAGACTATACAGAAGCAGCATATACATAATGCACATTTTACAAAGCACTTTCAAATTTAGCGACTGTTCTGGAGTTACCTAGGCTATATTTGGTTCAAAATGCATTGCTCTTGTTCAGTGTAGGACTTTCCTTGCATTGAAAACACAGTCAGAAGCTAGACTTTCATCCCCTCACCTTTCCTACTCTGGGAAAACATAATATCACACATTATAAAGGACATAGCCATCAATGATGAAAATTGCCTTTTAAATGCCGTTTAATACTATCACTTTCCCACTCAAGCTAGCTTACTTAAAATTTCATTAGGCAACCTTTAGAGCAATATAGTTTTAAATGTAATATACCCCTCTGCTTAAAACATCAGAATAAGTCTGTGGCTACGTATCAGTGAAGTTAATAGTTGCAAGGCAATTCTCCTCCCAAGTTTTCCACTGAATCAAAATACTGAAAGTAGGACTACATATATTTTGCCTTTCTCATTTACAAAGCACTAACTAGCTCTCACACAGTCTTTTTCAGATTTTCATAGGCAAACTAATCCAAATATTCTTAAAAAGGCAGCTTCAGGAACAAATTTGAAAGTTTTATTGCACATATTTAAAATGGCTGCACCAAAGGCAAACAATAGTATTCTACAAAAAAAATGTGGCTTTGCTTGTAAAATGATAAAAAATTCCCTTGCTTCAGAAATTTACCTGTTCTCTGGATTATTTAACAATCAGAATAACAGCACACAAGTTGTCTCAATCCTCTGCCAGCCTTATAAATTGATGAAAACACTCAGTTTTCCCAGGATTTTAAGAAACTTGAGACGCTTTCCAGCAAGCAAAACCCAGCCCAAGAGCTTAACACATGCCTTGAAGTTATTATATTCAGTGCACCAATGCAATGGTAATTTGTTTTTGAGCAGAACAAGTTGAACCATGTGCTAAAGCTGAATTCAAACACCTGTTCTAACATGAACAGTCTTGCTGCAAGATGAAGCCACAGTTAACGCTTTTTGCCAAGGCAGCTCTTAAAAGCAAACATCCTAAAAATCTGCTAAATAACTTCAAAGCTTCCCCACTCCCAGTGGGCACGATGGAAGTAAAATACATCTAATTGAACACCAAAATACTCGTAGAAATGTTTTATTTAAACTTAAGGAATTTGACTTTGCTGTATAACGTATTTAGGTGGTAGCTACCAACCTCTATAGGAGTGCACATATAGTGTCAGAGTTCTTGAGAAGTATTTTTCTATAGATTTTATTTCACATTTTCAAAGGTAGAATTTCTAATTAAGGCTTAGTTTGCTAGTGTCTGGCATAACCACTTCACATGTCTTACGTCACCTTTCTTTGCAGGGGGAAGAAAGTTAAATACTGTGTAAAATGATAATAGGAACAACATGAGACACTAATAAGGTAGAGGGGCTGGCATATTTATGCCATCCTAGTGGAGCCTGCTGCAATTGGCCTCCTGGTTCTGAAGGACGCTAAAGAATTAAGTGCTCACAGTTTATGCAAGGCCAAGTTAGGCTGAACACAAGCAGCTCAGAATGCTGAAAATGGCTGAAAATGGCCTGTCCAGTTTTGCACAAGACACTTGCACTCCAGTTTAGTAAGTGAGTAAGCCTCCTTTACTATTAAGGTATGCCTTGAATGTTTCTGAATGTATCTACTATGGATTCTTGAACAAAACTCGAAGCACACTCACCTTTCTGCAAAGTACTGGAAAAAGACACACTCATTGCCTGAAGTTAATAAAACAGCGCTTCAATTTCCCCTCCTACATGCTTCCAGGTCTAAACTTATTTGCATGACTGACTAAAAAATGGCATGACTTCTGGCACTGCAGGAATGGCTCTCTAGAGGACCAGGCAAGCCATTTTAATTTTGCTATAAATAATAAGCTTGTAGTGGTGAGGCACCCTTGACAATTTTTGTTAGCATCGACCTTTCTTTTGCTAAGGTAGCTGCCACTGTTTAATTCCACAATATAAATGGATTAATTTTTTGGTGCAGAAATCAGTCAATTAAGTAGGGTTCACATAGCAATATAGCCGCCCTAGAGCAGTAATGGGTATAAAGTTTCTCAGCTCTGTTAGGAATACAGCTTTTGTGATGAGCCCGCCCTGTCAGAGTGCAGTCTTACTCATTCCAGAGCTCTGCTATTCTACAGTAACAATCTATACAGGCAAGACTGTGGACTCCAAGACAGTGCAAGCCAGCACTTAGTTCCTGCAGGACCGGGCCAGATTGGTTCTTGGCTCTACTCTAGAAACAATACAAGTTCGTTTTTATTGCTTTTTACACGTGCAAATGACTTAGATTTTTTTCTTGGGAATTGTTTTGAGGTATTTACTTATGTGAAGCAAAGCTTATATATGCAGTAGTAAACAGACACTAAGCACTCCGGTTCTCATTTATTTCAGGCAATGACAGTGGTAGAATTTAAACCCTCAGAAGGGATGAGCCAATAATTACATCATATAGTTTGTTTTCTACATAGTCAAATATATAAAAGTTTCATGAAACTCATCACTGTGACAGCCAGCAAAGTCAGTCCATGAGTTGTTTATTCAGTTAAACCAAGCTTCTTCTTCAGAGATTCTGGCATTTCAGGTGGAGGTGGACGAGGAAGTCTGAAATACACCTTCACAGAATCATAGATGAACCACTGTAGTGCAGTCAGGGTACCAATCATAATGATACGAGCAAACAGACCTTTCCATACACCTGCAGAGCAAAACCATAAACCACAAGTGTGAGACCAGGAAAAAATTCCTTCTCTACTCCACCCAAAAACATATATAACCCCTACCCCTTGGCTTAACCCAAAATACACAAATGAATTTTTCTTTTACCTCTGAATCCAAGCCTCACAAGAACCTGTGAAGCAGAACTGCCCTTTTCCTTGTTCAATACAGACACCACAGAGTCAGCAGGATGAGAAACAATTGCACAGAACACACCAGCTGAAAGAATAATTCATTATTAGTTCCGCAATGTTTTAGTCTCCACAGAAATTATTTGCCTAGAGTATGACCAACAGAAAAAACATCTTTCCTAGACCATTGGCAAGTTGTGCAGAAGCTGTGTCAAGCCTCCCAGACAGCAGGTCTATTCTTACTTGTAATCACCTAGACTCTGCTTTTTCATCACCTGTCTTCTGAAATAAAAGTCATTCTCATTTTTTATGGTGAAATCACAACTCCCTCCCCTCCTCCTCACCTTCCTCCTTTAACCAGCCTAGCAAGGAGGCAAGTTATTTTTTTCACATGTGCTATAGTCTTCGAACTTTATGGTAACACAGGAAAAATTAAGACTTTTGTCCTACTAAAGACCCTATTAACTAAGATCTCATTCTGATTACAGATTTAATCTGTTCCATTGTCACTACCCCACACATTTTTAAGTTACACTCTGGCTCTTCTATTGTAGTTATATGTATATATTTGATACTCTGAAAAGAGTGAGACTAAAAAAAAAAAACCAAACAGCTGAAATCCATTCAAAAAGTGCAGAATTCAAAAGTTTCTTACCAATATAACCTGCAACAAATGTGACTACCAGCTGTTCTGCCTTTGTACATTCACTTCTTGGCTTGGGTACCACATACTTGTAGAGAGCTTCCACAGTACGTTCAAAGCAGGCAAATTTCATCATTGTGTACGGAATCTGCCTCATCCAGAGTGGAGCAACACCTTTATAGAAACTTTAAACAGAGAAGACACACTCAGCTTCAGTTTAAGGGCATATCTGTAATCTGAATAAGCTAACCTAGTTAGCTTATTGCTGCTATCATTAAAAAGAAAAGAAAAGAAAAAAAAAAAACACACCACCCCACACACACCCACAGAAACACCCACATGATCCTAGATTGTGAGATTGTAAGTAAGGCCTAAGCATTCCAAAAGCTACAGAACAAAAACATGCAAGCTTCTTTCATTCCTCAGTACCAACACCAGCAGCACAAATTAGAATTTACCTGATGCCTACATTGTGCAGCTGTTGGCAGTCACTTTTCAGATTACAGAGTGCAGTAATACTGTACATACAAATGTCTGCACACCAGCCAAGTCCTGATAGTGATCAATGGCCTGTAGATTTACAGCCACTTCTATCAGAACAGAAAGCTAACATGCAGTTATATTGCTCTCACATGCCAATGACTCAAGCATCTTTGACTGTACAACCAAAAAAGTTGCTGAGTATCTCTGACTGGAACTGCTAAGAACTGAAGTTGTCCAGCAGAACTCAGCACAGAGATACTCACAAAGATGGATCTAAGGAGCATGTGCAATTAACTACCAGTTCAACACAGATGCTTTGATATAAGTGCTAGTTATCTTGAACTGTAAATACCAAAATGTGTTAGAAATCAATGTAAGCTAGAGCCACTATTACTTTTAGCAACTGTTTTTCGTTACGCGAAAAACTCAACACCAAAAACATGAATGACAATAAAAAGAAATCCAAGAGATACTAACGCCCAGACGCCTTCTTCTCCAAACATTTTTGGTACGGCTTGCCGCAGGGTGTTTGCATATCCAGGCTGTGTCTGGATGCGAACTTTAGCAGCTTCCATGGGAGCCAGAGCAATGTCAGCAAAAAACTCCGCACTGGCAGATGCAGCTAAGTACAGTGATGTACGCCACAAATAGGCATTTTCCTGAAATGTGTTCAAACACACATTTTTATTAACAAACAGTGCTTTTGTGTTTATTTTAGTAACACACATACATAAAATCTTCCTTAAGGCTTACCTCTCCCAGCATATTGCCATAGAGGATTTTGAAAACTTCATAGAAACCAAATTTACAGAGCCCTTGCATAGAATATCCAATAAATGTTGGAGCCCATCCCTTAGCCAAACCACGAACACCATCTTCTTTGATTGTCACTGAAAATCCATTGAAAATGCTCTTGTATTTTTGTGGGTCAACCTAAACAGAACAGACAGTTAATTGCTTGACATAGTTTATTATTTCTCTTCTCACACCCCCACCTCAAATGTAATTTAACAAAGAAAAAAAATCCCTAGTGTTTCCTATAGCTCCCTAATGCCTTCACCACAAGGCTAACCTTGATGCAACTGCTGTGTTTGCCTATTAGTTTCAAAACTTTGAACAGTCTGTATATTCCTCTAGAAGACCCTAACTACCTTAACTTTGCCATGCATCAAGTCTGAAGATTAACTTTATTATTCATCAGCAGTTACTTGTCCTTTACTAGTCTGATCTCTCCAAACACTGACAGATTAAGAGAGACTGGAAAAAGGCAGATCGAAGTATACCCTGAGACTTTTACACATGTGCCTTGACACACTTTGCCTTTACAGTAAGTGTGAAATATTTTTGTATACTCCATAGCTTTAAGAGGAACAACAGGACATGCTTGCCAATCTGTGATGACTAGTATTTTACTCATCACACATAGTGACAACAGCCTAATTGAGAATTAATCTAATTTTAAAAAAAGGAATTTCAGAACACTGAATTTAGACGTGTAATTGTTGACTGCATACTAGTGAGGCTATGCTTCTATCAGAGCTATGTCCAACCATCAACATAACAGGTGACCTCTTTTTAAAATGTCAGAAGGCAGGGAACATGTCTCATCCTGGAGAATCTTGAAAGAAATAGTGACAGGTTCTCTACTGGACCTATAAAGAGAAACACTGATAGGTTTTGCAAGGTCACACATGGAAGTCACGTGGGGCCTTTCAGTTGTACATTCCTCAAAGTGCTGCAGAAGGGAAGTGTAGTCAACTCTCACTATGCAAGACACCCAGGAGCAGGTAACCTAAGCTGAACAAAACCACCAAGCAGCTGGAGCCTTGGGAGCAGGAAGCCCTGCTTCCAGCATCAACTGCAGCACTGCAGGACTCTCAGGCCTTCCACCCATGAACTGAGCTGGCAATCAGATGATAACTGCTTTTGGTACTACATCCTCTTTCATCTGTGATCAAGCTCCTTCTTCCCAGAAAACCCACCCACAGCCCTATACTGTCAAGCTACCTATCCTGGATATTTAGGACAATATAATAAAAACAGTGCATTTAAACTACCCTTTCAGGAATAAGCAGATGCTCAACTCCAAGTACTTTAGAGTAATTTAGAGTAGCAGAGAATTCTCACAAACTTTATTTGGTCTGAATCCAAATGTGGTAGAATATATCATTTGCCTTTCTCTGATACACCCTGATGTTGTCCAAGGCATTATAAAATTAACAGCTTGAGGGCAGACTTTCAGGTTTTCCTCAAACAAAAAATATGGTGCTCTGTTGTAAGGAATGCTCAAGATCTTCTGGAAGAAGAATTTTAGCATCACATCCAGCACTAGAGTGAACAGTCTAATTAAACAGTACTTCTCTCCTAATATCACATGACTGCCGCATTTAGAATTGGTGTCACCTTATGCAGTAGAGATCCCATTAACTACTAAGCTTCTAGACAGAAACGTGCTTTAATTTGCTCCATTACCAAAGCACAGATTTGATCGAATAAAACCATGAATATACTTTTATCCACAACTGCTGATTGGACGATTTGAATAGTGAAGCTGGTATCACAAATTAAGCATAGTGAGACTTCTTTACCTCTTTGGGTTCAGTCAGAAACAGATTTCACTACTTAGAAGCAGCCACCACACAAGCTGTTAGACAGGAATAGCAACTGCATTCCAAGTTTTATCCATTCTGTCAAAAGTGGAATCATTAGGAAGTATCAATCCATAATCCATGCACTGATGGTCACAGTGTTAATGGATCACATTATACATGCACATTACTCCAGGGTAAAAACATAAACCCCATGAGCTCTTTGAAAGATCGAAATTTTACTTCCTTCCAAAGCACATGAGTAGTCCTAGACAGCCCAAAGAACAGCATTGTGCTGTGTGCTTTTTAGTAAGCTACAGTAAACTATCATGCCTTACGTGTAGGCACAAGTAGTTAAATTCATCTAGATTGTGCTATGTGCCTCTGCCTCTCTGTGAAGTGGTATATGGTTAGTCTCACTGCAGCAGACCTGATTAAAAGAAATAGCATCCAAGTTTTTTTTCCTTCCTGACATTAAAAAAAAAAAAAAAAAAAGATAGGTGGTAAACTTTTCTTTTAAGTTCTTGGTAGGATGGCTACAAAGAGAAAAAAAAAAGTTTAAGAAATGTTGAAGTTAATACAAACCTGCATACGACATTTCACTAAATCCAGAGGTACGACAGCAGTGTGTGTCAGGCCACAACTTAGGACCCCACCAAAGCCACAGAGAGCATAAAACTTGAGGGAGCCATATTCACAACTGTATTCTGCAGCAAAAGAAGAGACACACCATGCTTTTACATAAACTCCATGCACTGTTGGACAACAACACCCAGTTTAGGCCTCCAATTCATTAGTAGATTATTTAATCACACTGAACATGCTTTATCAACTTCATCGCATACTAACATGCGGAACAAACCTGTATTCTGCATTTAACCAGGTCTAGAGGAACCAGTGCTGTATGTGTTGTTCCACAGCTAATAATCCCACCAAAGCCACAAAGGATAAAGAATCTGCCCGAGCCATATGCACAGCTGTATTCTAATTAATTAAAAAGAAAACATTTATATGCATAATCAACTGCACAGAGTAACAAAAACAGAAAAGTTAATGATGGAGTGCTAGCTTCCTGGAGATTTTAAACTGAAATAATCTCCCATGCGGTATTATTCAACTACATCATTATGTTCATGTTCACTTGCTCTAACGTATTTTGGATTGTCAAGATGATCCTACACCTAAGAAACTGAATCTATTCTTTTAATAAAGTTATGAAAGAAACGGACAAATTTTGGTTCACAGAGCACTCACATATTATCTGGATTTAAGTCTGTAAACCACAGAAATTAAATCCAGAAGCTGCTAGTAGAAATTCTGATTCAAAGCTGCAATACTCCTTTTTTTTATTTATTTAAATACCAAGGAATTCAGCAAGAAAGCTTCTCTAGAACTGTCAGCCAAGTGTCTTTGCTTAAATATTTTATGATCAGCGCATTCTGTTGCCAAAACTATAGCTGTTCTCTCTTACTTCTTGAAGGAATGCAATGCTAAGACTTAAAAAAAAAAATCTCACATTCTGAAATTAATTGTGGAGACCATACAAATCTATGAGGTTATGTTTGGATTCCTCTCTATATAGATAATTTTTAATTCCTTGTATCATTTGAAAAAATTAAAATTAGCAAAATGCAAAATACAGCATAGCAATTTGGCCAGTGTTCCTGTAATAGCTGCTCTTTAGCAGTAGACTTGAAAAGAACCTAACAAACCTGGGAAAGATACAAACATATTTAGGACTCTGCAAGTTAAGCCTTTTACAACTATGAATAACAGATATGAGCTACAAATACAGTCCCTTTCCTCAAAAGAGGAGTTAAAGGACAGACAAAGCAAAGAAAACCCAGAAGACTTAAGAATATCTGCAATATCTTTCATCTAAATCTTTCATTTAAAGTTTTTCATCCAAATACAAGACCTCAGATTTGTGTGAACAAGTTTCAAAAGTATGCTTCAACTAAAAGCAGCCTCCAACTTCTGCTTTTGTGTCAAACATTTTTAACAAAAACAGGGATAATAAACAGTTCTTTTGATATGAGATCTAGGAGTATTACTCCAGTAAAATGGAATACACATTAAAATGTTAAAACAGCTAGTGAGAACCATG
The DNA here is from genome assembly GCA_013389825.1 of Crypturellus undulatus. Lineage (NCBI taxonomy): Eukaryota > Metazoa > Chordata > Aves > Tinamiformes > Tinamidae > Crypturellus > Crypturellus undulatus. Next base: position 712,004 of record VWPW01029434.1, read on the forward strand.
TCCAGAGAAGACCTAATGAAAAATTAAGGCAGACACACACAGACAAAAATTTATTTAAAGTCAGGGCTTCTTTATCATGTATTTTTGCTCCTGAAATAAACTCCTTCAGGGACATCCACAAAAATTTCCTGTTAAATTCAACAGCATCTACAGATTACCATCTAAATCTAGCAGGTTTATCCAACCCTCTACTTTCCTCCTAAGAAAGAACATTCCTAGTCCTCTTTTCCAAAGGTAGTCACCAGGACAATAAAAATATTAATTTTTTTCTTTATTCTAAAATAAGAAATATCAAACTACAGACAGTATTAACTAACATAAACAGGGCCACAATTACTGGGCAGCTATGCCTAGTTGTATCTTTGGCCTGCAACATGCAAGTACTGAGGTACTTACCATGCTGCCAAAATATCAAAAATGCTTGTTCTGACTCCCTTTTCAAGTCAACTTACTGTTGGAAGTCACATTTCCCTGCTGATAGGGTCAGGCCTTGGTAGAAGCTTCCGGCCACAGAAGAGTAGAGTTTTAAAAATCTGTCTTAATACAATGGCACTCAGATTGCTTTATCAGCTCTATGTTCAAAAACAGTAATTAAAAAAAGAAATTATCTATTAGGCATAAGCCTATTATAGGCATTTGTGTCTGTAAGTAACAGGAGAATAGCATTATGAAAAAAAGCAAGTTGTACCCAGACTTATTTCAGGAAGAAGTCTCCTAAGAAACTGTCCTGACAAAAACACAGCCAAGATCCAACACACATGACCTGAAAGGAGAGCAGGCTAGCCAGTGCAATACAGAGAGCAGGGAAATTACCCTGGTTGAGGTTGACTCTTAAGAGCTGACTGAGAATGAATGCCCTAGAGCTAGCTCAAATGAAAACACAGCTCAAAATCACATTAAGACGGCCAAAAATGACCATTATAACCAAGAACATTTCACATCTTTGCTTCGGATCCAACAGACTGAGACACACAATTCCCAAGAACTTATCATAAAACATCTTTTGTCTTTGAGACATGTTATGGTCAAATTGAATTTAGAAGGACTTGCAATTGGTGCTGACTTTGTGTGACCTTCGGTAAGCTCTTATCTTCTACATTATGATAACTCTCCAAAGGACAATGGAAAAATGAAGAACCAACTGGTACATGAAATAACAAATACAGCACAAAGAACTTTCACAAACAAATTCAGTTCACTTCTGACTGCATCCACTTACAAAGTGAATGAAGATTAAACATAATGATTTTAAGGAGCAAGTGCACCTACTGCATGTAACTTAACATACTGGACAGCATCTTGAAAACATACTAAAACTCAATATCCAGTTGTGTGTCTTGCCCAGATTACACAAATATTAGTGTCAGACCACCAAGATACTTCTAAATACAGAACCTCATAAAAGGTAGCTTATTGACAGCATTATTCTATTTCAATCTTCCTACCTTAAAAAAATCAAGTAAATACTTCTAACCTATTAAGACATTAAAAGAATTTTAATTTTAACATCTACTCCTGCTTTTGGGAGTATCATCAAGGTCTGACCTTTGAAAGTCATAACAGGAGACATACATGAAGCACTTACACTTATGTCTAAAAATCATCATTACATCTTAAGACACCATAGCTACATAGCACGCATCCCACAATGACTAGGGTAAAAAAATGCAAGGCAGCTGCAGGCTCTTCTCATGCCTAGAGATGTTCATGATGTCCAGCTGGGAAACGGGGGGGAGGAGGGAGGGCGCGGGGGGGAAGGATGTGTGTGTGGGGGGAAAGGGGTGGGCAGGAAGAGAAAAAGAGGGGAAAGGGGAGGCCCGGCCTTGCAAACCCAGAATTCAATCATTTGCACCCGCCTCTTCTGCACAGGAAGAGGACGAACTACAGGCCTGCTGCTTCCATCCCCAAGGTCGCAGGCCCCACAGAGCGGGCTAAAACGTTGCCTCACCCGCAACCGCCAAAGACCCCGCAGCTCCCAGCACCTCTGCGTGTCCTTCCCCGGGATCACCGGGTCCCTGGTGCCGCCCGCGGCGGAAGCGGCCGCCAGCGCCTCCCCCACCCGTGCCCTTCTCTGTCCTCCAAAGGGGCGCGCGTAGGCCCGGCCGCGCCTCCTCCCCGGCCTGCCCGCGCCCCGTCCCGCCGAGCTCCCCCCCGCTGCCCCCCACAACGGGCACCGGCCGCCGCAGGGCAGCGGGCACCGCGCAGGGTAGCGGGCACCGGCGCCCCCTCCTCCCCCCTCACCTTCGGCAGCGGAGGCGGCCGCCAAGCTGCGCCGCGTGGCAGGCGGCCCGGCGGTCTCCTGGCGCTTCCTCACGCCGTCCTGGGCGAGCTGCAGGTGCGGCGCGTAGAAGGGGTTGAGGCGGGCGAGCGGCGCGATGGAGGAGAACATGGCGACCTGCGGCGGGCGAGAAGAGCAGCGCGGGGCGGCGCGGCCGGGGGCGCGCGGTGGGCGAGGAGCCGCGGGCAGGGC
>VWPW01029434.1:714702-735952 GCA_013389825.1 Crypturellus undulatus
CGCCGACCGGCACCCAACCGTCCCGCCCCGTCGCCGGTGGCGCCTGCGCAGGGCGCGGCGGAGGCCGGAGCGGGGAAGAAGTCATGGCGGCTGCCGCGCCCTGAGCCGCGGGACGGGAGCGCCCGGGCCACGGCCGCCCCCGCCGTCGCTGCGCCCCGCTTTGCCTAGGACCCCCCGGGCTCTTAGCCAGTCACGGGAGCCTCGCGCTTTGGCTCTGCCCCGGGGCCGTTGGCTCGAAGCCAAGGGCAGCACGGGCAGCGCTCCTGCAGCGGTCACCTCGAGCGGCCCCGTGACCTCGAGCGAGGGCCAGAGGCGCCGTTTGCACATTCAGATCTTATACCCGCAAACGTGGTCTAGAGAAGCCGGTGACAGCGGCACTACAGCTGCCATAGGTTAAACTCTGGGCCTGAGCTGGTTGCCCTGCGCCCGCTGGTCGCCCCTCAGCACAGGCGCTTCTGAAAGGCAGCAGTGTTTGTCCTGCGCGCGAGGCCAGGGCAGCACCAGACACAGATGCACCTCGCTTCACACCTTGCAGCCAGAGCCCTCAGAGCACTGCCACAACCATCGGTTCCTGACAGGCACAGGCTAGGACTGATTTATGCCATCTTCGCACTTGTTCCAGGTTAAGGGCTGTCGACTATCATGCTGTTTTTAGATGAGCTTAGGGAATTTTAACAGCATCATCCTGAATTCTGGTTCTCCCTCACAGCATCTAATGATACTATTCAGGGACTGCAGGCCAATGCAAAAGCTCCTGTCCCTCGCCAGCCTCTCCCGCAGAGCCCCAGCTCCAGCTATTTACACCAAGTCTGATGAGAAGGCGGGCCACAAAATGTCAGGATGGCTGCAGCCTCCACAGCCACGTTTCACCTCTGGAGGACAGGGCTGCAAAAGATGTGGAGATGGCCTACGCCTAAGGGCAACAGCCACCCAGAAGAACAAAAACACCCAGGTGCCAATTCATCAAAGGTAAAATGTTACTCAACACAGCAGCCATGCTTACGCTTGATTGCCTTAAACTATGCCTTTTCTAATACAGTGTAATTTCAGTTTACTTTATGTAGTATGAAATTGGTACAACAGCTACACAACTGAATAGCGAAGTGGCACTGCAACATGGAGAAAAGCTCCCATCAGACAACTCAGTGGCTCCCACACAAGCACCCTGGAAAACAACTTGCTGCAGTCTCCTTAGGACATGGCTCCACTTGCTTATCGCACACAGGGAAAGACACAAGCTCAATATCCAACCTAGACTCCTGTGACATTGCTAAGCCCATTTCGAGTAAACTACAGTTGCCGACTCCTGCTGTTAAGTAGGAAAAGGTCAGCTGAAACTTGCATTCTTTGAATAGTTTGATTTAGCAACCAGTTGAGAGGCTGAAGGGCTGCTTCATTGCTGTCAAGAGCCATAAAGACAATCCTTTTTTTTTTTTTTTTTTNGTTGAAGGGCTGCTTCATTGCTGTCAACAGCCATAAAGACAATCTTTTTTTTTTTTTGGTATTGCTCATTCTGCTTTATTTGTTTGCATCCAAACAGCTATTGGTAGCAAAGTTTTAGATAAAAGCCAAACACATACTTATCTTTGCAGCAATGGAAGTATTGCACTGACACTAAATACAATTATTGTACCTCAAAACCACTTTCTAATTAGTCACTTTTCCAGTATTGGAAGAAGAGTCAGCTTGGCAGCTCTCATTAACGCAAACTACAGATACCTTCCAATTCCCCCAAGTACTGTACAGCCAATAAAGTGCATGCTCTTCTATTGCAGGCATATAATTTATGGCTGCAATAGAATTATATGCAGGCATATAATTCATTGGCATTATCAATACCAAAAACAGTGAACTGCAATTCTAGAGAATCAGCAACGGATCAGAACTCTAGGCAGTTTTCACCACCTGCACCAAACCTCAGATTGCGGCAACTCTGTCACTGGCAATCAAATTTGATGCTAGCACAGCCACAGCGCTAAGCAGCAAAACCTCTCCTATTTCTACTAGTGACTACCATAAACTGTTGGCATCCCAGATATTCTTTCCTAACCTTTATCCTCCCCACTTACTACCTTTCCCCTTCTAGATAGTCGTCAATACTTTTAACCACATTAATACTTTTTAATCATAACCCACCTATACTGACCATTTCATAGGTGGGACAGTCTGAGGTGTTAATCTTTTAGGTATTACTATACACACGAAACTTACAGACATATTTACCACCTTTGGACAATGTTACTAGCTGATTGACTTGTAGACTTATGGCGTATGCATGCACCTACCATACCCTGCTGTCGCACCAGTGTGAGACAGCCTGGGATGCTCCCCAACAAGAAAGAGAAGTCAGAGGCACAGCAATGTTTTAGACACACACACAGGTATATTTAATTCAACTAATTTGGCTTATTAGAGACTGTCAAAACTAAATCTATACTTAGAATAGTTTTGATCCCAACACCAAGCTATAGTTAAAGCTACATTTCCTGACCGGCTAGTATGCTGAAACATCCAAATGTGTAAATTCAAGATGCACCCCCACATCCCCTGATACCTTCTTTGAAGAAATANAACCACTCCCCCAAAAACACACACCATCATACATCACCCCCACATCCCCTGATACCTTCTTTGAAGAAATACTTTCTTTTTTTTTCCTCTATTCATTACAAATTCTTCAGACAGATATGGAACTTAAACCATATCAAAACCTGCCAAAAATACCACCCAAAGTGGTATTTGTTACCCAGAGTGACAAATTGTTTTTATAAGCCTCATTTATGCTCATTTTTTTTCTTCTATTGAAGAGCCTCCTTTTAGAATTTGTCATTGAAAAGCATTATTTGTCAATATGCCTCAACTAAAGCTGCACAATTAAGCTCCCATAGCCTTTCCAATGAGACAAGCCAGGTCTCAAACTTGGACATGACAGAGTTCATCAATTCCCAGCCTGGTATTTACTGAGACAAATGCTAAGCATAGCACACAATTTAAAAGGAAAAGCACAAACCCACTGGTAGAAAGCTGAAACTCTACTTGTCAAATTAGCACCTGAAATGTGCTCAGCATTCTGACAGTATGCCCCATTGTAACAAAAAGCAGTGTCAAATTTATAAATAGACTTTTTAATTTTCTGATCTTTTTGTACCTACTACACTAAAAAGGGGCTTTTGCAATATTTACAAGGGGAGAAGTCCCTTTTTTGCACAACTGGAACTTGGATACACAATAAAATTACTTTGTATCTCTCCTGGAAGTTTAATCCAACTAAAACTAACTTTAACTAAACTAAACTAAATCTAACTTAAACTTCTAAAACTCAGGATAAAACTAATGGAAGTCGGCCTTTTCTAAAAAAGTATCAGTTCCTATTGATTTATCATCTTGACACAAAAACTGCAGTACTTTTCAGTGCAATTAAGCAAGCAGTATTTAGAAGGCTTTTAAGCACAAGCTCTCTAAAATACCATCTAGTAATACTATTACATGTGTTATGCTCTTAAAATAATTTGAGGTGCTTCAGGGCACTTGATAAAGCCAATTGTTAGGGAAAAGACATTACTCTCAGGGCTATCTCCCAGCATTAAATGATTCAAGTAGAAGTGTCTCTGTGTGTAATTACACTGTGTGTAATTACACTGTCTTCCAACTACAACTGAAGTTTATGTAGATTTACTTGAGCAGTTATGTGGAAAAGTCTTTACTTTGCATGAAGTAACACTGAAGTTGAGAAGTTCCTGTAGGATACTCTCCAGAACAGTGCATAAGTGAATGATAACATTTAATTGCAGTTTAATTTTTTAAGATGCTAAGTAATATTCCTGAAGGAAGTCATAGAAAGTGTCTCATGTAACAAGCACAACACAAACACCAAAGCACAACACAAACACCAAAGCACAACACAAACACCAAAGCACAACACAAACACCAAAGCACAACACAAACACCAAAGCACAACACAAACACCAAAGCACAACACAAACACCAAAGCACAACACAAACAGCAAAGCACAACACAAACACCAAAGCACAACACATATTAATAAATATAGCAATGGACATAATGGAAACTATTTAAGACGAAAATAAAGTCTTAAACACAGAAAAATCTAATGAAGACCAGCTTCTCTTCTCTACTAAAAATAAAGACTGGATATATGTTAAAGGTGCAAGTATAGTATTTTCCCCCTTACAAGCTTTAAATACATGAGTGGTTTCCTTTTGTGTTCTGTTAAAATATCAGATTCCCCCTCCATTACGTTAGGCATTAACAAAGTCTAACGTTAACATAAGATAGCCATTAGTAGCACAAAAAGACATCACTGATCCATAGTGGTTTTGCTTTTACTCTTTTACAGCAAAGCACTTATTTTAATAAGGAAAACCGACACACATTGATATCACTTTTATTTTTCTGCATTTTGACAACAAAAGTGAATGTCATTACAATTTTCTATAGGATGGACACAAATTTTAGCTACTTAGGTTACTCAAAAGACAGGTTTAAGAGGAAAAAAATATTAATCTTAACAGAAAGAAAAACTATTGCTTTGCTACCAGTTACCATGTCTATCCCAAAGCTCATAGAAAGAAAAGCTTTTCCCCATGGCTACGGTCTATGCATTTATGTTGTACCTATAGCAAAACGGTATAGACTACATTAACTAAAGTCCTCAGCTTTTCATAAGTAGCACTTTAAGAGTAAAAAGAGGATTATTGCAATTTTGTACTAAGCCATGAGACCAAATATCTGTATGCTACAGACTTAAGCACATCAAAAAATGTATACATTCACGTTAAGTTGTTGCTTATCACTCTTCATTGGTAGTAGTGAAGTCAGCTGCTCATTCAACTAATTACACAATGTAGAGTATTTCAGCATGCTTCCACTGAGATAAATATTCAACTGCATGAAAGAGTAGTAAATCTCACCTTAAAAGATGAAACTGTAGCAAAAATGCAGCAATGCCCTCTTCATATAAGGATAAGACTTCATATGAAATTTCCACACTTTGAGAAATACCTTTCTACATGAATATTCAGAGATAGTAATATAAAGCTGTGATGGAAATACCTTGCTTTTAAATAAAAACTGCTAATTCAGAATTTGGAATTACTCAAACAACCTTGACCCCAAAAGTACTTTAGTAGCAATTATATTTGATGCAAATTTTATTTTCCACACATATTGCTAATAAATAAGTTCCTCTAAGACATGTTGCCAATTAGTTTTCAGCTCCTACGCTATAAGTACTAAAATGAAGTGATACATTAAAAAAAGTTACGCTTGAACAGAGTTACTAATATGATGCTAAGACTTTCACAGAAATGCAAACAAGTTTACAGTTACATTTACTAAAAAAATTACAGTAATCTACAGAAAAGGTTATCACTGTACTCTCCCTACATGCTAAGAGATCAAATGCAGTCATACTGTTACTGCAAAAATGTATTTCCCTTTATTACCTGCGTTAAAATCCTCTTCCACTATAATCTATAGAGACAGAAGTACAACCTCTTTTCTGTACAAAGAAAAAGCTTAAAAAAAGAAAAAGGACACAGCTTCACATTTTACTACAATTTTGCCCTTCTCAGCTTCAAAGTTTTTGCAAAAACAAATATACAATTTTTCAAGAATGAATTTTTAAGGATGTCCACATTAAAAAAATAAAGCCTACAAAAAGTTCAAGATCTAAAAAATGTTACTCCTATGGCAAAGTGATCTCCTACTAGTCCAAAGTCCAGTTACTGCTGTCCATTCATATTATCTTGCTTCATTTATCCAATTTACTGGGTTCCAATCACATTATCTGAAGGTAGTCCTTGGGCCGATGAGAGGGCAGGAGAGTTGTGTACAATTAAAAATAGGAGATCAAACCGGGTGTGCCTTTCTGAAAGATACTCATTTGGCACCATCCCCAAAGGCAGGATTCAGATAACTAGAGAAAGGATTTCCTTGATTTGTTTCCATAGATTGGTAGATTGAAAACAAGAAGAGCGAAACAACAACAACGAGAAGAATTTTTATCCACAGGGGAATGGAGCGTTCTTTTACTGGTGGCTTTTCCGCCTTGATGTCTGTTGCGGTACCATATTTTGGAACATACTTTGAAGAGAAACTTTCCTCCATTCTGAAGTCACTGGGCTCTATAGGCCGGCTAGCAGCTCCTTTGATGGGTCTACGGCAGCTAGCACTGTTAATAAAAAACATAATTAATTGCAAATGTAAGAGCAAGCTAAGCTTTATAGGAAAATTCTACTGCCACTGGAGTATCTGAAATACATTTCGTAATAACTTATCAGATATAATGGCATACATGCTGAAGTTAATGATTTACTGCCCACCACCCCCTTTCACTCTTCTTCCCCCCAAAAAAGAAAAAACAAACACATCACATCCAAAAGATGTCCCAAATCCCACCATCTTTCAATTCTCACATGCCAGCTTACTTCATCCTGTCCACATACTCACTGGATCACGAATGGAAATAAACTCTAGAAGTATTTTTCATCTGTCTGCACTTTTACTCATTATAGTCATTTGGGGATTTCTAAGCTGATTTATATTAGCCTAAGCCCTTAAAAACACTTAATAATTTAGTCAATATGCAAACTCAAAGACAAAGTGGTGAGCATTAAGAATTCCATTTAGTTGCCTTGTTCTTATATGCAAAGGACACATACAAAAAGTGTGGCACATATACAAGAGTGGCATAGATTTAACTACTGATAAGTCCAAGACAAGAGAAAACAAGAGAAAAAAATCCAAGTGGGGAGAAAGATACTACAAAGAAGCTGGTTCAAAAGTTTCTTATATTTATAGAATTGCAGATTACACTGAAATGAAAAGCCAACTAACATGCCAGAAATGACTCAGAGTTATTTCTCATTGTCTAATTCTTCCCATTTCTTCATTGTGAAACTACTTCCTATGTCCTTAATAGTGACAAGTCAAGGTTTTGTGAAAAAAGTTACAGTAGAAAAATCCTTAATTACCCATTGGACCGGAAAGTGAATGCTGTTTCATTTTTGTTAAAATACAAAGGTGTAAAGAACAGCAGCCCTTCCTAGGTGCTGTCCTTATCGACATTAAGTAGTCCTTAACTGCTATAGGACTACTAGTTAGAAAACAAGGGTACTTGAGAAACCCTTGGCTTCTGAAGAACCACCTGAAATCTATGCTGGAAGACATTTCCTTAATCCAAGGATTAGTTTAATGTTGAAAAAAATATTATTGTGTTACTACACAGAAAATCTCTTTCCATTCAACTTTCAACACCCAAAAGTTTCAGTAATAATAACTGCTAGAGTACTGTCCTGCTTCTCCCCACCCCAAATTAAAAAATGCTGTTTTTGCTAACAAAAACTATATGTATAAAACAAACAAAAAAGAGCAGCTAGGTGGTCATCTTAACTGCAGTTGAGCCACAATACAAAAGCTGTTGCTTAGAGATCTAATAAGAAAACCTTCCTAGCCTAAACAGGTTTACAAGAACTGATTAACAAATAATTCCTCCCCCCAACCCCAGTAAGTCTTAGTAATACCTAATTCCTGTAGGTGTTGATACTTCATAAGGGAACAGTTCCTTAAGAATATCCCTCTCTACTTGTTTTTCTTCTGTATGAGTCCTCTCCAGCACCTAGGAAAAACAAGAAGTTATAGGCCTAAAAATAAATAAATAAATAAATAAAAACAAAACATTCCTGCATGGCTATTTGTAACTTTAACCAGGTGCATTTTTTAAGGAACAATGACAGTCACTCAGTGACATTTAAGAAGCTTATTTCATGGGTTTAAAAGTAGGTTTAACCTTTGCTACTAGCATCTGTCTGGTCACTTCTGGTATCATAATGCATTCAGTACTCTCCTCAGTTTCTCTTAAGATAAAGAGTATTTTGCATAAATAATGAATACATCTGACAGCCAGTGATCTAGATGATCAAAACAACTTAACCATCATGGCTGTGCTGTCACAGAACTGTTTGTGGCACCAACATGATTAAAAGAACACTGATGGCAGTCTGCCTCTTCTTGCTGTAATAAACAATGCTGCAGTAAAAAACACTAACTGAAAAGATTCACACAACAACATGAAGTAACAGAACACCAGGTTTTCCCCATGCACTTTTGTCTGACATTTAAGTCAGAACTTTTTAAATGAAGTAGCCCATTTTATAAAACAGAAAGATCTACTAGTAAAGTAGCCTTCACAAGTGTTAACACATTTTTTATCTTTCGTAACTACGTGAAACAATGAGCTCCATCTAAATTAGGCCAAGAATGATACTATCATGTTATGAAATTATGCAAAATCACAAGTAATAAAATAATATATATTTGCAAGCATTTTAGACAGTTTTCTGGGGGAAAAAAATCATTTTAAAGCTTAAAGAATTACTCTCCTTTCTCAGTAACTGACAGGAACCTACTTGCATGCTTTTTAAATTCAGGCTTTTCATGTAAGATTGTCCTGCTATTCAATTTCCTAAATTACAGTTCTTCAGGATAGGCTGTTTTACAAGAGCAAAACCATACAACCCAGTTCTGCTATCTGAGCTACTAAAACAATTTAAAAGTAAATGTGACATTCTGTATGGAAGAAAAAGCAGTACAAGCAGACATAACATTCCAAAATATACTTTCTCTTTACAAGTTATAAAATCTGAAAGAGGAAGATAAAATAAGTTTACATTCTCCATTATGTGACAGCCTAGTTCAGTTTGACTAGCATGTCACCCAAGCAAGGACACCCTCCACCCCTTCTCTTCTGTCAGTAAACACACACACACACGAGAGCCTCGTTCGCAAAGAGTAAGCAATAGCAATCTAAGTTTTAGAGTTTATTTACTTCAGTTGTCATCAGTGGTTTCTTTGGTGTTCTTCTGGGCATGTCTGAGAACTCACTGATTGATAGTGTAGGAGCTGCATGCTTGAAATTTCCGGACACCCTATTGACAACCTGCCGAGATTCAAAATTTTTCAAACTCAGAATTAGCCAAAATACAAGATAGGGAGGGGAGGCGAGAGGTGGGGAAGGAGGGAGAAGAACCAAACAATAATACCTTTATGTGCATTGAATATATGCATGTTAGGAGTTAACTCACGAATGTTATGTAACATGTATCAAAATAAACATATTAAGCACATCGCTCGGCATTCCAAGTAGTTCCTTTTAATCCATTCAGAAATGGAAAAAACTGTTTAGTTCACAAGAAAACCAAGCTTAAGAGCAGATATTCTGCACATAAATAAATGAAAAGATCTAAGCTTTTACAACACTTCTCCTCAACCCTCCACCCTTAAAAGACACTCAGGGACCTAGGTGTCCACTAATGAATTCAAGAGTGTTTTAAAGAAATTGTTTAAAACAGAATGATTCTGTCAATAAACAAACTACAAGAGAATATCATTTGCATACTTAAAAGTATATTTACTAAGCATATTTACTAGGGTCTCGTTGCTTGACGTCAGTACAGTTTCAGCTATGGGAGTACTCTCTGATATTACAGCATCATCTACTGGCAACTGTGCTATAGCGTCCACCTGTTTGTTTAAAAAACAAAAGAAAACAATTGAGTAAAAAATTGTCACTGGGACCTAGTAGTGAGGGGAAGAGGGAAGGGTCTATTATAAGCCTCTCATCACCCTTTTCCTTGGTGTTCTTCTCGACACTCTTGTAGACTCCCTAGAAAATGCCTGCAGAGGTCCACTTTTGGAAGATCCACTTGTCCAGACAGTCTCAGTAACTCCATCTTGAGAATAGGTCTAGTCAAGCATCAAACACATTATCAAATGCATGAAAGCCAGGTCTCAACATCCAATACCCATAACCAAAAGCCAAGTCGCATGCATATTGCAGAAGCAGTGTGTCTACAATCCAAAAAACACCTTGGATTCTAGTACATTCAGTAATGTACAGACAGCTAGATCAGTATTGTCGAGCACAACATTTATCTTGAAAGCATTATTTTCCTCAAGAGCATATAATGCACTATCATAAAAACAGAACTGACAATCTGCTCATAGCAGCAGAATGAAAAGAGCTTGTTTTCTTGATTACTGTATATGTCAACTTTCAGTCCCATTACATCACATGCCTTCAGACAAAAAATAAGTGAGCCTATAAGCCTATGCTAAAAGCATCACCACAATTCTCCATCCAGATAAGAGTCTCTTTTTATAGGTAGAGATAGGAATGGTTTAGATACAACCATCTGCATTCAACAGGACCTAATTTCCAGACAGCTTGGGCAGGGAAGGAATAGACACTTAACTTGGAACATGTGCCCAAGTCTTAGACTAGACTAGAACATATGTTCTAGTTTTAAAAGTACAATCTTAACTCTGTGTGGAAACAAGTTTCATTTCATTGTGAGGGTTTTCAGGTGATCAACCTGAAACAGGTTAAACACTATAAAACTAAAAAGCATCATTAACTGTGACATGTGAATGAATGAAGCATCTAACAGTGTCTTGTTTTGGAGTTCCCTACTTGTATCTCCAAATTATTCTGACTAAACCAGAGGTGAGCAATTTTAAAATTCCATATACATGTTCCACATTGTAGCTACTACATATCCAGCAGAGGGAGCACAAGTGTTCTGCTTTGCTTTCAGGTCACTGAAGTGACCTTACTTAAGCTATCATCTACTACTTCTGTTCCATGCTTTCATCACATGTACGCCACAGAACATTTCAACATTTATATATCATTTATATTTCAAAGTGGCCCAGCTCTCCAAGCAGCCATAAAAACAACAAAATGGGAATACAGCACATCCAGAATGGCACTGTACAAAGTCTCCAAAGGAGAAAGTACATCTACATTGCAGGACTTTTTAGCATTTATGCAGTCTAGCCATCTTTTCTCCACTGCCATCCACCATGAGACCTTAACCACATTGTTTTGCACCAAGTCCATATCTATCCAAATAATTTGGAAAGAGACATTCAAATACTCCTCCAAAGACTACTCATCTTTTCACTCCAGTTTTTCCAGTTCACTGAGAGATGGCAACTAATGCACTAACAGCTGAGCTCACATTCATCCAGCCTTCTTGCTACCTGACTGATAAGACCCATACAACTGTTCAGCCTCCCAAGTCCCTGGACAACAGCCTGTTTAAAGCCTTCCTATTGGCACTCTTAAGAGAGCAGCAATCTTAATCAGTGTCAAATCTATAGTTAAAAAACAGGTGACATAGGCAGAATCCTTTCAGCTCCGTGTGTCTGGGCTAAGAATAATGCTGCAAAGAACCTAGAAGCAATATGTTGGTCTGCATATACCGCAGTACCAACAAACTCAGCCTTAATGCTCATGAAAGCCTTATAGCCTTTGAGTCAGTGCCACATAGTGAATGGGAGTAGATGCAACTCTGAAAACAAGTAGTCACCCGACACATTTAAGTGTCAGGTTAATATCTGACTGCAGACACGCACACAATTATCTTTCACCCAGCTTTCACCTCAGCAAAATATACAGCTATTTATTTTAGCACATTTGTTAGATGAAAACATTGGAGTTCCGTGCTTCCTAGGATCTATGTAGTTGTAAAACTTATTCAGTAATCAGGTTGTTTTTGCTAACTGGGGAGTTCCTGAAGAAACTGACTCTGAAAAGATCTTATTTGAGAGTTAACTGATACTTCTTTAACTACTTGTGTACTACAGATGCAGTGTTTTACAGCTTACATGTTCTAATTACATGTAAAAGGTTACAAGAGAAAACAGAATAATGACTCGGTGTTATTACAGTAAAATTGGTTAATTAAAAAACAAACAACAAACAAACAAAAACACACACACGACTACTGCACTGATGGAACATGACCACTTCAAAATGCCATAGAAATACGGGACGAAGCTCGGGTCGAAAAAGTAGCTGTAATGATCTAGGTATATTCCAAAGAATTAAGAAGCTTCATTTATTGATGGCCAATTAAATACCTCTACCATACTGAAGCTGACAGGAGTTTCTAGATGAATGGCAATTTAGAAAAATACAATTCTTAGACTGTAAGAATCCTAAGGTTCAGATGCCCATTATAAAGACTACCTTGCATGGAAGTTGCTTGAATAAGTTAAAGAATAAATTCCATGTTCTATGAATCATGCCATTTGGTATAAGTGAAATCAGTTCAGTTTGCAATTCTAAGAACTCAATTAAAAATGAACAGAAGTCTTCTGTAACTTTGTTTTATTCCTCAAGCTCAGAGCAGGATGCTGCCAGCTTTAAGAGACATTCATAGCATGTGCACACACCTTCTAAGAAGGAAAGGTCTAGCATTTATCATACTACAAAGCAATGACAAAAAGTTGTGGAAATGCCTTCAACTATTAATAGATCAGATTTTAAATCCCTTTAAAAGGTCTTCTAGGCAAGTCCATAGTGCAGTACAATTTCACAACTTATTGCTCAGACTGAACAATACTCTAATGATAGCAATAATTTAACTGGGCAGTGAGCTATTTAGTGACACTGTCACATAAGGACAGATCAACTAATTTCAATATTCAGTCAGTACTTCCGGTATTTAAGCTGCTTCTGCAAGATTCCTCTTTCAAGAGGACAAGGGAGCTAACAACACTAAGTAAGTTAAGGACACAGTGAGACTTGAATAGTTAGCATGTAAGAGCAATCTTTTCAACAAAGTCTGCTCCAAGTACCACTGCTAGTAGTATGGTTGGGGAGGAAGGGCACAGGAAAGAGATACCTGTTTTCTTTTCTAGTTTTCCTTTGAAAAACTGTTACTTTTGCTGAATTAACTTGTTTACAGATATACAGCAAGGACATCCATTCTCTCAACTTAAGCTGCCAGGTTTCCAAAACTTAACAGTTAAGTTTCCCTAGAATTTCCCTGTAAGAGCTACTACAGAAGCTAGCAAACCATACAGCTTTCAACATTCAGAATTATGGTCTGCTATCATACAAGTAACATTAGATAAAAAGCAGTTATAGAGTTAGTTCACTTTTTTTCATGCTGTTGTCAAAGCAAGCTTTCTAAAAAAGACTTGCTACCAAGAGCACAGTCCACTTAATCAAATTTGATTATATTAAAAGGTGAGTATAGCTGCAGTTAGTAGCTATCCTAGAAGCCACTACAACAAACATACCTGGTTGTGTTCAACAACTCTTCTCTGTTTGACCCCTACTGGAGCTTTAGTCTTGGCTTTTAGTGGTTCTCTCTTCTCAAGCCTCAGCTCAGTCTTTGGATCTGGGAACAAAGAAAACCACCATTACTCTGACAGTTGAAAACACCAAAATAATTCAAGAACCTGCCTGTCTTCTGAATAACCTAAAAAGAAAAAAAATCAATTTAAAAATACTTAAATATATTAGTTTTGACCAAAAACACAGACACAATTGACAAGTTTTGACTAAGACAGGAGTTACATTTGAAAATTGTTATCAAGTTGTAGTTTACTTTAAAAGTGCCATCATACTGTTTCATTTTGGTAGTGGGACTGAAAGCTTCCAACTCATACATCTAGATTTTCAGTTTTGTTTCCTTCCAACATAGTTACTTACAAATAGAACTCCTTTTTGATTGAAAGGAAGAGCAAGTGATCAGCAGTCATATTACCAGTAAGATGATGTATTATCCATCACACCCTTTTAAAACTCTTAATAGCATTATATCAAGAGATTTAAACGTTAGTTATTAAGGACTCTTAGCTTCTTAAACGCACGGGTATATAGAACCTACTCTCGTTAAAAATCTCTCCCTCTATCTCCAACTTTTCAGTACTTTAAACGTGTGTAAAAATAATTTCAAAACCAAGTTTCAAACCAAGCACCAATATAAAGTAGATTAGGTACTGAAATTCCAGTTTTCACTTCAACTTTTCCTGTCCTATATCTGGAGAACTTTTTGACAAAACACAAACAGATACACACAAAAACATCTACATTTCAAATCTACACTCTTCCCCACCCCGCACCCATTCACCTCCTCCCAGAAACAACCCATCTCAAACCAAGTCCAAAAAGAATATAGCATAAAAAGAATTATGTCCTGCACAAAAGTTTTATTCATTTTTAGTGTCAGACTGCGCCTATCTAGATTTTAGAATTTCCTCTACTGCAGCTACTATTGATACAATGAAACAGTTCACATTTGAGTGCCACCTCAGCCTTACCTTCCTCATTGTCACTGTACTGGTCAGAATCGTTATTTCCATTCTGCCTGGTGTTCTCAGCAGATGAGGTGACTGTGGGGAGAGGCACAGCAGACTTCAGCTCTGGACCAAGTTCCATCAGCTTCGACAACTTCCTCTCATAAAGTTTCCTGGTAGTAGCTTCAAAAACGAAGGATACACATTAAAGCTACATACTGAAGACATGGCTTCCCAACTTTTATATATATTCTTTGGAATCTGCAAGAGTCAACACTATGCTATGTTTTCAGGCAGATTCCACCCAAATTCCTGGAATTATCTTCTACCCCCTTACCTAACACCCACCCATTTTGACTTTGTGTCCCCTCACAATTTGAGCTTTGCCACGTTAGCAAATTCAGTCCAACAAGCACAGTTGGTGCAAGTGAGCGAAAACAGAACACAGCAAGTAGCTGTTACATTGCTCCACTTGAGCTACTGGAACACTTGTTTAAGACTAGAAGGCATAAAGTCTAGCACATAGTTCCATGTCAGGGCTACTCTGGCCAACTTTTGTAAAAGTTACTAATATCTGAATTGTTAGCTACAAAGAAGTTTAACTGTATTTGAAATCTTCCAAGAGAAAACTTCTTTTAAAAAAGTGGTAGTCTCTGACAATATGGACTCTATACTTTGTAAGAGCTTGGTCTTCTAATGATATCCAAATTTGGGGAGCTTTCCAGTAAAAGGTAGAGGTGTTTGAAATTTTCAGGCTACCCAGAAGAATGAGAAGTCATACAGGAACAGCTAACAGGAAGTATTATTCAAAGTCTGACTCTAGATAATCTACTCCAGACTGCACCCCTGGCATTTCCATCCACTCAGTATGTGGAATATAACTCCACAAAAGGATTAGCATGCTACAGGAAGCCATCATCTGCTGAAGAGTTGTGAAATCAAGGTACAAATGCAGTATAAAACCTAAGAGGAGCTCTGATCCCACATCACAAGGTGAGTGTCTGAGACAAGAGGCTAAGTTGGGTACAGGGCTTCTCTCTAGCCCACCTGGTGACATTAGCTAGAACACAAGGTGGGGGGCACAAGACTGAAGGCATCATAAAGAGTAAGGAAAGCAAAACATTACTGCACAGTGCAGTAAGGAGCACTCCAGGAAAGTTCCCAATCTTCTCAATTCTATTATGTTATTAAATGAGATGTATTCGGGCCCCAGATCTCAAACTCTGTATCAGAAGGCCATGTTACTCCAGAACTGAACTTCAGTAGTTACACAACTTCAGAACAGAAGTTGGGACATGTCCAGCTGGCACAGAACAGAAGAGGAACAAACTGAACTTGCCTACACAGCAGTGCTTCAAGTCTTTTCTGTGTAAGTAGCCCAATGAAAAAAATATAGATGCAAAACAAAATTGCCACAGCTTCAGTACTAAGCTTAATAAGCAGTCATATCAGAGAAGCTCAGAGTACTCGGAGCTAAAGTTTAGAGATATATAAAATATATTATATATACACACCCAATACATCTACATACACTATTGCTAGTTCAGTTGACCTACCTACAATTGGGCCAGGATTTATCCCATATTTTGTAAGTTGCTCTTGAAGATCTTCATTGCTGAGCTCCGTTACATCGAGGTTATCCTTCTCTGGCTGGCGTTTGTCAGTTTTCTTTGTGGCTTTCTGTATGGGAGGAAAAAAATGATTCTAGTTAATACAGAACACTTGTGTCTCTTCTGAGATCACAGGAAAGAATCAAAGTTCTAACCGTAACAGAAGAAAAACTACGTTCTCCTCTTGCTACACCACAGTAGAGCCCATATGAAACACTTAGAATTATGAAACGGGTGCACATTTGCTTATTAGAGCACAATATTTTAAAACGAAACATCCATTACAAGTCTCCTTGTACCAAAGGTCTCATCACTTACTATGACCTGTGTTTAAATTTAAACTTTAAGAATGCAACATGATGGGATTTTTTTCCTATGACTGGAGAGATAAGGCTTTAGAAATTTATTTAGAAATTTTCTGGACTACACCTGAAATCCAAACAAAGAAATATGCCTGAAACATGCCTGTAGTCTGAGACAGTAAGGACAAATCCCTTGCACAACTGCCAACTTTGACACTACTTAAACACTTTTTTGAAACACCAGAAGGGCTTGCCATTACTACTCTGAATTATAAAATATATTCCATTTGCACTTCTTCCACCACCCAGTAGGTCAACACTTCTTCCTCCAACACTATTTAACAGTATCCACATCCTCACAGAGTTGCCACTGTTTCCTCTCTTACTGTACTGCTCTCTGCAAGATTCTGTGTAATTACAAATGGGATGTTGGAAAGACAAAACTAAAATCATCCTCAATTATTCACAATCCTGCCTGTCTTCTCAGGTCACTACTAGTGTAGCTCTACAGATCCTAAACCCAACTGGCAGCACTACCAGAACAGTTGGCAATGCATCACCATCATCTACAGATTGTCATCAACATGATCTGCCAAGATGCTATTCCTGAATTAGCAGTTTCCGCTATACCCAAGCGCAGTGATCACAACATTTGTTCAACTTGGGAAGCCTTTGTTACTACAATAGACATTTTACAGCTTCAAGGTCTGCAAGAGAATGAGAAGACAGAAGAAATATGCTTAGCAAACCGTTTGCTCCCAGCTAAGAACAATTTTGATATAGACATGACTTATTTCAAAGCAGTATCTCGCAGTCATAGAATATAAACAAAGGCATACATGTAATTATGCCTCAGCTTGGTTGCCCAGAAAAGCTGGTAGAGTCTTCTACTACTTACTGAAGATACTTACAGTTTCAAACACAGATGACAGGCCCTCACTTCTAACATTTAAGATTTTTTATTTGGTTCTTTTTTTAAGCAATAAAAGACCACCAGAAGACTGGCTAATATGAGTCAACAGTAGTTAGTCACAACAACAGGCCAATATTGAATTACAATGCAAGCCTAGTCTCATCTTGAATCCTTGGTATTTTAAAGCTAAACAAGCATTATACAAAGCTCTCAAAAGTGGCTAAAATACAGTTCAAATAAAATAGATTTTAATTTCTGGACTGAGAAGAACCCAGTGTAATGTACTTAAATAAAATCAGCAGTTGAAAAGCAACAAAAATCTCTAGAAAACCACGCTACTTGACAGTGAAACAGACTCCACGTCGTCCAAAGAAAAGGATATGATAACCAAAGTGTCTTATTTATACCTCACCTAATCAACTATTCTATTGCTTAATCATAGGAATCTAATCAGTTTTTGAAACAACTGAAACCAGGTATCCAATACATAACAACCCACAAAAGCCATAGCTACAGAAGACTTCTACACTGTGTTTATTTTTGAATGTATGGGTCAGATTTAAGATAACCCATGTTAACCCACTGATTACCTGGGACTTTCAACTTCTGCTTTTGCATACCTGCCCTCCTTGAAGTCTAAGCAAATGACTTCATCTGTAGAAGTAATAAGCAACTAATTAAACACTCACTGGAGTACAGGTTCAGTGTCTAGAAGCTTAAAGAAAGAAGAAATTAATATCTTGGTTGTGGTAATGACAGCATGAAGCTCTGCAACTACCCTAGCATAATAGTAGGGTCTCTTTAAACTATAATGCACCACCTCAGTGTGTCATCACAGCTTCTCCACAGGACTACACTGTGAAACAGATGAGAGACCTGCTTTAAAATTCATCTTTGCAAATTAAGACAAAAACAACAATTTTGGGGTCTAGTCACAATGCAGAACAAGGATCACTTCTGTTACTGCAGCTAAAGTTGTCTTATTGTGCTGCAGAGGAGCACTACAATTGCTTATTGTGGTGCAGAGCATTTAAAATTGCAGTGAATGCTAGCATTTGCCAAATAGAGTGGTGTAGCTGATTACTTATCCTCTAAGCTGAGGGATATTCTTCAACACTATCCCCAGACCAGTAAGTCCCTTTCTGAATATCTTGCAATCTCAATCAGGACTAGCAGCATGAAAATATATATATATATATTTATATATATATATGCAAGCATACTTAACAGTTGAGAAAGATCTGTTCATACCACATAGGTGGCAGTTTCACAGCGACATCTGTCAGGTTTAGTTTCGGAGAGCTATGACCCAATCTTTCAGGCCAATATTGAACTGAATTATAAGCATGGGCCTCCCATGGAGCATTCTCAGTTCTAAAGCAATAGGAAACCAAAACCACAGGAAAAGTTCTCCCAAACATGGAGAGCTGACATGGCTCATTGCAAAAAACAGCTTTCACCTCTCACTAATTGAGGAGGAGGAGAAAGTGCAAGTCATGAGAACTCAGACCTGGAAGCCATCCTTCACCTCTCCTCTTTGATCTACCTGCTGAAGGGGAATCCAGAAGCCACAGACCTGGTTGAGACAGACTTTCTGCTATGTTTACTAGCTCAGCACTACTCCAAACACAAACAGAACTCAGGCAACACACTGAAGAAGCCATTAAGAATTAAAATGAACAGCTAGAGAACATCATACAAAAAAGCATTTTTCTAAACTCAACAGTTGAACAGCACCTATGCAAGGATACTCAAGGGCTTTAATACTAAACAGATGCAGCTGTATCACTAGCAGCAGATAACCTCAGAGGAGAGTAAAGAAGCCTTGAGCCTAAGACCAGCTAAGAAAGCACAAATTGTGTCAACAGAAAGCACTTCAGATCTCTAGTTTGTAGTGTCAACAAATACTTGTATTTCTATAATGGCAAGGAAAGAGATAAGGACTTACAGGGCCTAAGTATCAATAACAGACTTAGGCTTTGAAATATAGGGTCTGTATTCCACCTGTATTTTTTACTCTCTCATAACACTAATGTTTTCGGCAGCAGAATTCTCTTTTATCAAGCCTGCTGAACCTTCTAACTTCAAATGCTTAGGGGGAAAAAAAGGTAATTACAAAAGCTACATCACAGCCAAAATAAACGTTGAAAAAATATGCATAATTCAGAGATGCTAGAACTTTTCATCCTCAATTACAACATCCACTGTAACATTCTCCAAGTGCCTGACTTATAATTCCCAGCCCCTCTCCCACTCCCCAAGTTCTATTTGATCCAGTGAAGTGAATGTATTTGCTCTGTGAATGCTGCACATCTATGAGAGGTGAAGATTTGTTTCCAGAGAATTTGATGAAACAGTGAAAATTCAGAACAAAAAGCAAAACAAGGAAGCAAACTAACAGATGGTCCTGGGGTTCAGTCAACCAAATGCTGACATGGAGATCTGGCTTGTGCATGTGTTCTTGCTGAGCAGCTGACAGGCAGTGCTAGACTAAACTACTACAACAGGACATTTGGGTCTGCTTTATTAGAACATGACTGCTATTATACCAGCACATTACTAGGGAATATTGCAAGTTCAAGAATCTAGAACTGCATAAAGTCTGACATTGCAGTGAAAAGTTTTGCCACACAAAAGCTGTTCTGAGACAGGAACTACTCAGTCACCTCACTCCACAAATGTGTTAAACTACGTTCCACGTTCTACGTGTTGTTTGAACACTTGACCATAACAGACAGAGGCAACCACATAGCCCACATTGAATCAATTATCTTCCTTTACTGGGTAACACAGTTTTTATATTATTTTGTTTTACATTCTCTCACGTATTTCAGCATCCAGTTTCACTTTCTGCACACTCAATCTTCATAAGCTTCCAGTTTTACTATTACCTTCTCTCCTCCAACAGTGATGGGGTTGAGATCATACAGTTACAGTACCTACAGATATCACTACTACTACACTACTCTGACCACAAAAAAGCCAAGGCTACTTTTTCATTTACTTTACTGTTTGATTTTAAAAGCCATCTTTAGTTGTTAAGTCTCTTCTGTAGAGTTTCAAATAACCATTTCAATTCCAGGGGTCCTAATGACACTTTCAGGAGGAGAAATGAGGAGACCTTGATGGATAATTTCCAAAGCACAACTCTGAAGGTCCATCACATCACTTACTCTTTCAGGAAGTATATGAAACGCACTGAAAAGCTGGATCATATGAAAGCATTTTGAGCAACAGCATGAAAATAATGCTATTTTTGGTGTGTGCTTTGAAACAATGCTTTTAAGGAGGCAAAGTGTTCTTCTATAGTTTTCCTTTAAGTTATTCACCCTGAACTCAAGAAGCTGGCACTCAAGGCAGTATTATCAGGGGCAAAAGCAGAATGTGAAAAGGAGATCTTTTGTATTTCTTGTTATTTCACACTACAAAGCAATTAGCATGTTATATCACACTGCAAAACAAAGTTTGAGTTTCAGAGGGGGTAAATAGGTTATAGCTATATTTTCAATGAGTTTTTTTTTTTTTTTTTTTTAAAAAGAACTTCAGATGGCCATAAATACTGAACACTGACTGAAGAGGCTGCGGTTCCAAAGCATGACACTTGAGGGCCTGAAACCAGTATCTCAACAGGGTCAAAACCCCTTTACAGTCTTTTCTGCTCACACCTGCATGTTAGTCACCTGTACATTCATTACTACATCAGAACATAACCTTAAAAGGTCAATGTTAGCCCAAACAGATAGAAATTAAACACAAACAGCATCACTATGGACACACGACACTTGCAGTCATACCAAAATATAAGAACTTTACATCACTGGGATATTGTTTTCATTTGTCTTGAGAATGACAGGCTGGATGCAATATTGACAGAACTGTGCTGGAACAGTGAAGCGCTTAAAAGACAAACGGGTGCATTTGCAGCAAAAGAACAAAAGTTAACAATTTTTTTCCTTTTGCCTCATTGCTACAGAAGTTTCATCTGAGGAAAATCTGCCTGTAATTGCACTATCAAATGCCCTGAAGTGAAACAGAGAAAGCCTTAAGCTGTCTACACTGTCATTTCAATGACTGCAGCAATATTAAAAAACCCTACTTTTAGCATCTAGAGATCCAGTTTAGGGGGCCTTAGCCCCCTTCCAGGGGCTGCAACACAGGCGCATTCACACAAGAGAAATGCGCTCCAGGGGATATTCTACTTCAAGAGAGAAAGCAAGAGCAGAGCGGCAAACGGGACAGGCTCGCACGCCGCCTCCCGCGGCGCTCCGGCCCCGGCACGACGGCGGCCGCCGCTGCCCCCGGGAGCGGG
>VWPW01029434.1:747310-960763 GCA_013389825.1 Crypturellus undulatus
GCCGCGCGGAGCGCGCCCTGCCCGCCCCTCTGCGGCCCGTGCGCGCAGGGCGGAGCGGGCGGCCTCCGCATAACCGGCAGACGGCGAAACCGTACACCAGGCAGCTCCTCGTTAGTATAGTGGTGAGTATCCCCGCCTGTCACGCGGGAGACCGGGGTTCGATTCCCCGACGGGGAGGCCGCAACGCTTGTTTTGTTGTTTCCCGTCACTTTACTCCCTCGCACACGAAATAAAAAAGCGCGGGAAGGAAAATGGCGCCAGTTTCCGCCCCCCGGCGTTTTGGAGCAGTAACGCGCCGGGCGCGCAGCAAAAAGCGCGGGCGCTTCTCCCCGTCGGGGAATCGAACCCCGGTCTCCCGCGTGACAGGCGGGGATACTCACCACTATACTAACGAGGAGCTGCTGCGGGGGCCCGCGCCCGCCGCGCGCGCGCCGCTCCTCGGGTCACGTTGACGCGGCGGGTTTTCCCTCTTTTTTTTTTTTTTTAATCCCCCGGGAACCTGAGAAGCGCCGGAGTCAGCAGTCCCGGGGTGACAGGAGCCGAGCAGCTGCTTCTGAGCTACCCAAAAAGGGAACGGGAGAAATGGAAACCAGTTACTCGGGGATTCGAGAGCAAAAGGCTGAAGGACACGCACTGGCCGGGCGGCCCCGGTCAGCGGTACCGTGGTTGTGTGTTTGCAGCGCAGTGACATTAGACGCGGATCTATATTTAAGTGCAAAGCTTGTTGCGTGAAGAATTGGCTCCGCACGTAAGTGGGTGCTGAGCACAGCCTGCGCTCCTGTTTGGTGGTCTCTGCCACAGCTAGCGATTTGGGGGGTAAAAAGGTACCCCGGAGCAGCTTTTTCAGATGAGCGTGGCTGAAGAAAAAGCAACAATCCATACATAAATATCTGGATATCAGTGACCTGCTGATGAACCATTTCTAAAAACTGGGATACTCATTCAAGTATGTGGGTATAAATGCATATTCCTCACTGCATGGACCAAATGTGAAAATTTTATCCTGTTACATGAGAAATAAAGACTAAATAAAGACAATAATTTAATTACTGTACAGACTGTAGATGCATGATTAAGTGATAGGCCTGAAACTTCCTAGAGCAGGATCAAAAACACTGTAGCTTGGCCAGTCTAAACTTGCTGTGCAGGTTCAAAGTTTGTTCAAGAAATGCTTGATGGAAGACTTCATGCTGGATCAAATACCGTCTATCTTGTAGCACTCGCAATCGATTAGTTTAGACCTTTGTGCCAATCGTGTCTCACTTCTTTCTGTTCCTTGATCCTTGTGGCTACATGGCCCAGATGCGTCTGGCCTTCTGCAGATGTTGGTGCTTCTTGTAGTTGGCCCTTCCTCAGAATTTGCTTTGCACAGACTTCTGCGCAGACCTCTCTCCTGGGGTTGTCACCTTTTTAGTACTTTTTTGTGTGTATGTTTTTTTAGCACTGAGGGCAAGAGTGGATCTAGCTTGGAGTTGTGGACCTAATGGGAATATGGGGAAAGGGCGATGTGTGGACAAAATCTTGAAACAACATGTACTTCAGCATGAGTACAAGAGGACTCTGCAGAGCCAAAGCCATGGATCTGAACAGTGTGAAGGAACAACAAGGGGTCTAATGGCCATTCCAGTCCAAGCAGGACATTTTGCAAATCTATGAGGATCCTGAGCAAGCTTGTGAATATACTTATCGTTGTAAACTGCAGTTCTATAGCAGAGCACTAATATCTGCTTGGCATGTCACCTTTTTAGGGGAGCGCTAAGGTGAATGTGAGCGTGATGGCTACTCTGCACTAATGGAGGAATTTTGCAAGAAGAGATGCAGAGCTGTCGTCAGCCAGAACCTATTCATTTCCCAGGTGTCCTCTGTGTGTGCTCCGCAAAGCCTCGGGATCAAGTAACACAAGATTTGCACAGCAAAATGGTCTCTCCCTATATTTTCTTTCTTATTTTTCCCCATTTTGAACATATTAACTAATTGCTAAGGGTGTTTTGTCAGAAAGGCAGGTTGGTATCAATAGTCCCTGGACATGTCTCAACCCACTGTCCTGCTCCTGTCCTGCATGCCCATTCCAGGCTGCCCTGCTCCTGTGTGCTTCCAGCCTGTCCTAGGATTTTTTGCAGTGTATGAGTGATCTTGCTCAGTCCATGGCCTTGCACTTGTGTTCCCTTAGCTTAAGTTGCTGCAGATATATGCTGGTAATTAAAATAAAAACCTGATCGCAGGCACACCTACAGATCATCATAATACATTCTATCCTTGAAAAAATGCATGACGGAGGGAAGCAGAACTAGGTTCACACGTGTTCCTTCTCTCATATAATTAGTACATGCATGTCCTTAGCCAGCATGTACTCCACACATCCTTCCAACTAGGGCAACTCTGAGCCAAGACTGCCAGCCAGTATTGGGTCTCATGCTCTTGCACAACTTTCTCCCACTCCCTATGTAGCAGAGAAAATACCTACTAAAATACCTACTAAAAATACCCACTGTGACCTGAGCTGGTAATGATGATCCTCAATTAGCCCTAAAGAAGGGTTAGCTGCCTTTCCTGCTGAAATGGAAGATGATGACTACCTTTGTTTTCTTACTAAGTTTGTAGGCACTTCTGAAGCCAGACTTTCAAAAAATCACAGAATCACACACACAACCAATCACAGAATGGTTGAGGCTGGAAGGGCCTCGTGGAGATCATCTAGTCCAACCCCCCTGCTCCAGCAGGGGCACCTAGAGCATGTGGCACAGGGTGGCATCCAGGCAGATTTTGAATATTTCCAGAGAAGGAGACTCCACAGCCTCTCTGGGCAACCTGTTTCAGTGCCCAGTCACCTTCACAGTCGAGAAGTTTCTTTTCATGTTCAAATGGAACTCCCCGTGTTTCAGTTTGTGCCTGTTGCCTCTTGTCCTATCACTGGGCACCACTGAAAATATTTCTGGCCCCATCCTATGGACACCAACTGTTAAGATATTTGTACACACTGATAAGATCCCCTCTCAGTCTTCTCCAGGCTAAACAAGCCCAGCTCTCCTCCTCATAGGAGAGATGCTCCAGTTCCCTAGTCATCTTTGTAGCTCTATGCTGGACCCTCTCTAGAAGCTCCACGTCCCTCTTGTCCTGGGGAGCCCAGAACTGCACCCAGTACTCCAGGTGCAGCCTCACCAGAGCTGAGCAGAGGGGCAGGATCCCCTCCCTCGACCTGGTGGCAACGCTCCTCCTCATGCAGCCAGGATCCCATTGGCCTTCCAGTTGGGATCCAGTTGGCCACAAGGGCACACTGCTTTGTCAATATGTCATGGTCAGTCTGTTGTCCATGAAGACGCTCAGGTCCTTCTCTGCAGAGCTGCTCTCCAGCAGGTCAAGCCCAACCTGTGCATGAGGTTATTCCACCCCTGCTGCAGGACTCAGCCCTTGGCTTTGCAGAACCTCATGAGGTTCCTCTCTGCCCATCTCCCCAGCCTGTCCAGGTCCCTCTGAAGAGTAGCCCAGACTTCTGGTGTATCAGCTACAGATGATACAGTTTTGTAGCATCAGCAGACTTGCTGACACCAGCTCTAGCAGAGTGATCCAACAGGGATCTTCACTGTCAAACTGCCCATACTTAGCACTGCATTGCCCCATGGCCCAAGTGTGATGCTGGGCTCCTTTTGCAGGTCTGAGAGGCTGGAGGTACAAATTGCCAAGTGTAGCACTGCTGCCTTCTAAGTGGGGGCACTGCCCTGGCAGGAGGCTGGACTGCCCAAAATACCCTTGCAGTGGGACACCAGGCAACATATTCTGGTGCAAAATCAAGAAACTCTGTACTATCAACAATTTGAAATAGCCATTCAAAATTTGGCCATGTGACAGTGTCTTGAATTAAATCAGACCCGTTATACCAGGACGTTCTCTAGTACAAGCTGCTCATTCAACCACTCTCAAAAACCCAACTTTTATTAAATGCATTAAGCTTTATATAAACATGATTTCTTTTCTTATAGACGGAAGGACAAAATGTAGTTAGAGCAGCTCTTTGCACCAGCAGTTCTCTCTTATCAGTAGTTCCCATAATGATCCAGGGAGCCTGGAGCAAATAAAAGTACTCCTCAGATTCAGCAATTGCTGACAACCTAAAATTTGTGAGACAAGCCTTCATCTCCTTGCCAGTTTTTATAATGACATGGGTAATTTCATCCCATTACTGTAATTTTATGTTCAATAGGAAAAAAAAGGGTCTTGTATAGTTACAAAAGTTAGTGTTTCTAAATCACTATAAAATATAAACCCTAGATGAGATGTACCTAGATGAGCCTTTCACTTATGGTCTTTAGGAGTTCTCACCCAGAAGAGCTGCTTTGAACTGAATGCATTAGATTCTGATTACTCTTCATTTGCTCTTTACACTGTTACTGCTGCCCATTCACACATATCCACCACGTTGTCTGCTCTTTGTTTTCCACTTCATTTTTGCCTGTGCCCTCACCCTCTGAATTTCACAGCTCAGGATTTAATGAGCTTTCTGGTAAGATTTTTTTGGCTGGACAATGACACATTCAATTATAAGACTTACATTTTTTTATGAAAGATTTTCAGGTAATTTAGAAATTATTAGAAAAGTTAACTTACGTCGCTAAAGGGAATAAGTGACCAGACACCTGATGTAAAATCATCAGGTGAAGTGGTGAAAAAATTCTAGTAAAGGGGAAAGGATGTTGTACATCAATGCCAGTTATACCATGGGGAGGAGGGAATTAAGGGATTTTCGCTATTAGCATGCCTAAAGTAGTTTGTACAGTACTAAATGCAGCCAAGCAGCTGGGCAGCTTCCTCTCTGTTTTGTGTCCTGTGAACTCGCTAATAAATGGAGCCTTTTAAAAACTTGCTAGACAAATCTTGGTGCTTGAAAATTTATTTCCTAAGAATCATGAAATAAAACAGACAAAAAGTGCCCATGTAGAACTGCATTTTCTATTTATGCGAGCAACACTTTGAAGAAAGAGTGGAAATAAGAATTTAGCCATTTATGTTCTTATAACGTGGTTTATAGCTAATGGATACTCCCAATAACACTAAACACCTTACCAAAGACATTCTGTATTCTGATCACTTAGGCTCTCAGAAAGGATCGCTAAGTAAATGTACTAAAGACATGCCATGAAAAGCTGGAAAATTCAAATAAACCATGAAAAAGTGGAGGCTGGATGATTGTAATGAATGGCTTTGACTTTAGAATAGCAAAAAAACGAGAGATGACCTGCTTAGAAATCAAGGGGTAGGACTCAGTAATGAAAGGGAATAAGGTTGATCAAATTTATGTGCAGAATAAATCAAGTTTGATTTACAGGTTAAATAGTTTCAGTATCATCCCAAAAGACCATTTATGCAGCAAAGCTCTGAGGAACAATCCAGGACACTGCAAAAGCAAAACCTGAATAAGGGGGTACTAATATTACTGTATCTTGTATCATGCTGATCTGGATACTAGACTCTCCCTATCATATGACTACAAGAATAGTCCTAACTTTCTAACTGTCATATTAAGATGAAAGTCTGTGGTAGATCCAAAGAATTACACTATTTGTTTGACTTGGTTTCACATAGGACTTTTCTTATGATCTTGCAACTTGTAATTTCCTTCAAAAATAAGCCAATATTGTAGTGTCTTATTAGGAAAATTCTAGAAATAAACATGAAAAAAAAATCAAGTACTGTGGTACGGAACTATAATAGTTACTATCATGCCCAACTGTCACATCATATCTGTTCTAGGTGTGAATAAGCGTTACTCAAAAAGTGTTAATAAAGGAATTGTGACCCTCACAAGGCAAAATAAAGACCAAAAAAAGACAGATATCTAAAGACAGATACCTCATAATAGGCGTAATAGACTAAAGCAAGATACCTGAAACAAGATATCATGAAATAGAAGCTTCACATGGAGAATTCACTGACACTTTGAAGAAGATGGAGAGACACTTGGAGTTCTTGGTTTTACATATCTGTGGATGAGGGAACACATGGGGAACATATCTCTTATTTTTGGAATCTTTCCTGCATTTTGTTGCTCAGTACATGTAGACACCATGCAGAAGTGCAGGCCAGGTAGTTAAGATGGGAAAACTGGAAGGTCTAAAACAAAGATGAGCATCTGGAGGAATTATTATTAAAACACCTTCATGACATATTTACCTGCTTAATATATGAAATTAGAAATATGCAGAAGATCTGTCAGGAAACTTGCAAAAATTCTTCCATATCAGAACTTACTAATGTCACAGACTTTGAATAGCACTCAAAATTTGACAGGCTACACTACTAAAATATTGAAAAATCACTTGATAAAAAATAAGTTACATATTTGTAGATGACATAAGGGAAACTGACCTCGCCTTGAAAGCACTACCAGAATCCGGACAGGAGTGTAAAGGGAAATGTATATGTGCATTGCTGATTTAGAGAAGGCTTCCAGAAGTTTCAGAATGACAGCTGAGCACCACTGAAAAATGTAATGATGACTCACAGAATCCAGAGTTTAGAAAACTCAGTAATTTAGAAAGAAAGGAGCCCTGTGAGCCTGATATAGAAACATCAGGCTGCAACACCAAGGTACATTTTGTCTGGGAAGACATTTGCTCTAAGCAGAAAGCATAACAAATGAAAATCTGGTATAATCTTAATGGCATCTGAGTTAATAAGAGTTTTTATGAAGAATATAAAGTATGTGAGCAATCTTATTTCTATGAGTTCAATTAGAGAAGAACTGCAGATCCTGATGTTTTGAACAAAATTATGATAAATGTCAAGAAAACTTAAGCATAATAAGAGTAGCCTCTGCAAAGGACAAAGTTAACAACTCATTTATTTTACCAACCCAGCACTGGATCAAAGCTACCAGCACACTAGCAATTTGCAGTTGTACTGGCCTCCCTGTGGGTTCCTCATGCTTCAGCTGTCCCCATTTACTACTTCTTTGTGTGTTTTGCAAGAGGAAGAGAATATCATCCTTCCTAAGCAAAATTGTGTGTCAGTTGGGTACTAGTTTTCTCCCTTGTCCTGTCCTTAGAATATAGGAGCCATATGGCATGGGAAGTGCTCTGATGATTTCCAGTAATCCATGTGCCCAGGGGAACCTGCAGAAACTGCGGGAAGACCTCATGGCTTACAAAAAAACAGTTAGACTTAAACCTCATTTCAGTATTTGCTTTTTCTTTTGTATGCACAGTACTATCACTCCTATGCTTACGTTTTCCACTTTTTTTACCTTTTCATCTCCGTATTTGCTATTCTTTTCCCTGATTTTTTTTTATCCTGTTCCAGGTCTTCTCTGAGCTACAAGGATGCAAAAGAGTGACCTGGAGGCTGGAGGAAATTGCTGTTCTTGTTCAGCTGGGTCAGGAGAGGGTCCTGGGACTGGCCTTTTTCAGGAGGTGAACGAACAACAGAAGGAAGTGGCAGGTTTTAGATTTAGCAGCTGGAAGGAAAATGGTATAATAAAAAACACTACAATTCCCTTTACAAAAATCAACTGCCATTTCCAAATGTTAGTTGTGAGAGAGAAAAACAAATGTGTACATTAACCAGAGATTGCTTCAGATGTGATGGATGGTTAACCATCCTCTTCAACTGTAAAAGGCTGACGCTTAGAAAAGATGCAGAAATGAATCACAGTGCACTTGAATTTTGAAATGAGGGATAAATATTTAAAATCAGTTGAACAGCCAAAACCACAAAAGAGGAACTGTTGAGAACGATGTACTTAGAGCACAGCTGCTTGAAATAAGAGTGTGCCACTGTCCTGCATCTGCAATGCACTGACTGACCATCAGTAAGTTACACTCGCTCTAGTAAAACCCAAGGTAAAAAGAACAGAAGGAAATAAAAAATCATCAGAGGCATTGCTAAGTAGGGTCAGGTTCAGGGAAAACTAGACATTTTATAGCTTTCTCACGGCTGACAAGGATGGGAGATGGCAATCTCCAATAGCTGGCTTGGAGATGACAGCTCTGAGGAATTTGAGAGGGGCAATATCTGAAGGGAGACATCATCATGACGGTAAACGATTAAAATAATGGGTGTTTAAACAGCAGTACAATGCAAAATAATCTGTACCTGGAAGAAGCATTTAAGAAAAGTGGGTTGTTTTTGATTTTTTTTCTTTACAATCACTGTTCCTTGTTAGTATCCTGCAACATAATAACTTTTAATAATCTTTCCCTGAGTTTGTTTAGGAGAGACGAGGCTTTCCAGTTCTCAGTTGCGTTGGCTCCCTCTGGTGGCACTTAGAGATGCTCTACAGCCCAGAAAAGCAATTCAAAAATTGCTAGAAATCAGAAGATGAGGTTAGTATTTTATTTTAATTGTTGTATTAAAAATAGAAGGCAAAAATAAATCTCTTCAATCCAATTGAGTTTACATATAAGTAGCTTATAAAATGTAATTCGAACAGTCTGGGTCAAAAGGGCTCATGAAAATAACATGTTTTCCCACCTTCTCCTGACTCCATTTGTGGGTAGCATTTTGCTATTTTGTGTTTGGGAAGGAGTTACAACTGGGGGAAATATATTTAGTGGAAAATGTTTAGTGTATTTTAGTGGAAAAATATCTATTTTGAAATTAAAGTGATTGGCAGTTGTTGCCATTTGCATCCTAGGAGTTCTCGACAGAGCGAGAACAGATGTGCAGTAAACACCAGTTTTTGTCCGTATGTTTCTAATAAGGAATGTGGAGAAGAGAGAGAAAAGGAAAGATAAAGAGGAGCAGGAAATGAGGAGGGAGTTAGATCATTTCCTCTGCTTATGCACGCAGAAGGACCCACATTTTGGGATTTTTGGATTCATCTAGAGTTAGGTAACTCTGCAGTGACCATTTCTTTGCTCAGTAAGACTGACTGAGAGGAACCAAAGATTTAAAGCTACATGATCAGTGCATCCCAGTCCCCTGTCTCTGCTGTCAAACCCCTCATTTACTGAACATGTTTCCCAATGAATGAAACTTCTTTTTTTTTTGGTCAAAGTAACTCTGCTTTGTATTGCCTACACTTAACATTCTTAGATTGATGTACTTTTAACAGTAGCATGTTAGAAGACTGAGGAAAAAGACACATTTTTCTGTAGAATAATTGCTCATACTGGAAGAAATATTATAGGTTCCAGTACTTAAATGAATCAGGGTGGCACAATCTTTTCTGGGATAAGTTAGGAAATTGAAAAGAGAAATGTTCAATGCTCAGAGTAAAATGTTTAAAAAAATTCAGAAAAATCTGTTTTGAAATTGTTGTATTTGAAAATGACACAACTTCAATGCTATCTACCAATAATAGTTTGCACTTCTGTCACACTTCAGCTGAAAATATCCAATTGACTAATCCTTCAAAATCCTGATGTCACAAACAATTCAGAGTTACTAAATATTTTATAATGAACTTGTTAGGCTAGCGACTCTGAATTTTCAGCTTTTCAGAGGTACTTCAAGACAGGTTATTTTAGGTTTCAAACCCACTCAAAAAAAACAACTGAACTAACGTTGACTATGATCTTTAAAACTGTGGACAGATTATATATTTGTCTGTCATGGAATGAAGAATTTTCTATGATTTGTTTACTAGTACAGTTAAGCAAAACAGCTGGGAATTCTTAAGGCTTCTTTACATAATTCTGCACACCTGCATTTTTTCCCTGTAAGTTTTAAGGCACACACCACCAGATGAGCAATATATTGCACATGTCAGCATGTTATTCCAAGGCATTTACCGTGAACTTGAGTGTTTCTATATTTTATTTCTTATGCAACAAAGTTGCACATTATTCAGCAAGTTTTTTACCTGATATTTCCAAAGTGTGTGTTTTTCACCTGCATTTTTTTTTAACTCTAGACAATACCTAATGCTTTTTGGACAGTGCATTGTTTTCAACTAGCAAAAATCAGTTAGTTGTAAGTTATAAAATTTTATGTAAAGTTTGTTTCAGAGTCAAGAAAGAGTAAGGAATTTCAGTCAAAAGGCTCTTGTTTGAAAGGCAAAAATGACTGCAACTGTGCATTGGGTCTGGAATGTCATTCATAACTACATCATATGATTAAAAGCTGAGCTAGACTATTAATAGCTAAGTGCTGTCAAGAGCAATATGTGCTGATGAGAGAACCTGACTGTTAATACCTTCCTAGATTAGGCACATGTTAATGAGGCCTTTATGCAGCAGCAAAAGAGATGAAGAGATAATGTTCAGGGGCAGGAAAACAAGTTTAGATTGCTTAGAATCGTAGAACTGGAAAATCAGTGACAAAGAAAGAGCTAAGAGTAGGTAAAATTTTCACTTTCTAACTATTTTGTGAAGTGACCTTGCTTTCTATAGTCTTCACAAAACATTGACTCACATCTAATCATAATGCTGAATAAATTTATGCATAATGATTAACATTAATTCTTTGTATTTATAAGAGTATTTACTATTAGTAAATTGAAAATTACTATAAATTACACTGTGAATAAATAACAAATACATTTTTTTTCCTAAACGCATTTTCTTTTTAAAAGAAAAGAAAGCAAGCACTTTCCAAAGGTGCTCAATTGTAATATAACTGTGAAATCAGGCTTTTCAGTTTTACTTCTGCCTTAATCTGGCTTACATGAAGGCTCATTTCAGAGTAATTGGCAAACACCAAGGCAATCCGTTCTTAAGGGTGGAGCAATCCTTAAAGGTCGCTTCTATCTCATCACCTGGCAGAGTTTCCCAGGAAGATCCAGAGGTCTTGGATCCAAAGTCTCCAAGTTTTTGGTCCCTGGATCTCGAGGATGCAAAAGAAGCAGCTTTGCTACATTACAGACCAGTCTGGGAATCTATGCATCTATGTGAAGATCTATCTTCTGGTCTCCACTTTTATTTAAAAAAAAAAATCCTTAGCATGAACTGGAGAGGGTTCCTAAATGCTGAGCATCCCTGTAGAATAATACCTTATTTTCATAGGAAGACAGATTAAAATACATACAAAAACAATACATTGTTTGTAGGTAAATGGCTTCTGGAAATAACAGTATTTTTTGAGTACTGCAGCACGCATCCTTATCATACCCTACCTTCTGTAACTGCACATTATAGCAATTCACTTACTCTCTATTTGGTAGTGAAAGAGCATCACTATTTGAAAATTGGTACTATAGGACCAATTAATAATAACCTGTTCTCTTAATTACAACCAAGCTTGCGTGGAAACTGTAGATCTAGATGTGATTTCACTGTTCAGGGAGGGACACAAAAGTGCTCTCGTTCTGCAGACCGGACACAGAACTTCAGCCTGGATTTCAGGGGCTCCTCGGGGCACCGTGGCCACGGGCAGAGTTCGCTTGCAGATGCAGCACACCCTGCTGATCCGCAGGCAGTCACAGCTTGGGTGTCGCCATGTGAGGGCTTCATTATTAAAGCTCCTCCGCGGAAAAATGATGACTTAGTCTCAGATTTTGGGAAATAAAAGAAAGCAACGGTGTGACTATGGAATAGACAAGGTAGTGAAAGCTGTTTATGAAGAAGAAGGATGCACAGGTGCATGGCAGGAGGATATGAAGTTCTGAGGGTTGTCGCTAGGGTTTTGGCAACCCATAAGCCACAACATTCTCTTCATGTGTGTAAATGATGCAGCCACGGGACTGTCACTGTACAGTGTATTCTTGCCCTGAGCCAGGCATGAAGTTATGCATCCAGAAGAAATAGTTTCATGGCTAAACAGAAAAGACGGGATAAGGAACCAAGAGGGGCTGGGGGCTGGGTGATGGAACCGGAGCAGCCCAGCCGTGCCGCGCCGTGCCGTGCTGTGCACGATGTCCACAGTTTGCAGGCAGGCTCTTCCGAGCAGCTCACTGGGCCCCTGTGCCTCAGTTCATGCCCTTTAACTACAGGCATATGATTGTCATGCCTAAACCATGTATCTCTAAGCTCCTTACTGCGAGAGTTATAAGCATCCCTGTGTTGTTAGGACAGAATTTCAATTTAGGCCACTGGAGGGTTATTGCAGACTGCCTACAGTATCCAAAGCTGGGCAGGATACATATAAGCTTGTTTGACTAGGAAACTGTTGTTCCTGCCTGTTTCATATCCCCCTACCTTGTTCCCAAGGCTTTCCAATCACTTCAGCAACACAGAAATATTTTTTTCACTTACTCTTTCTTTTTTTACTTTTCTCTTTTCTAAGGTTTTCTGTAGGAAGATGGTGAAACACAAAAGATTTAATTTATAATCTTGATGTTTTATCCCTAAACGGATGGTCCAGTTACATGGGAATGAAAATTAAAATGTGTTTCATTAGGTGATTTAATTGCTACGTTTAGTGTTACCACAAGGCAACTTGTAAGTAAAGGGAATACCTTAACTTAGCACACTATCTATAAACACATCCCAAGTCTGATGCAGTCGTTGCTTCTCTGAAGCAATAGGCTTTTTGTCTGTTAGTGATGTGCAGAAGGAAATCAGTCGTTCAACAGCTGCATTTTTTAATTGGGCAGCTCAGTGTCAGCAGGACTGTGGAATCGACTGAGAAGTAATCCCTGCAACACAGACCAGCAGCCGCATTTGAAGGGATGTCATCAGGAAGCACCCGGTCCTGGCCGTGGCGGGTCCCACCTTCCAGAGGGGACAGCCAGGGCAGCCCCATCCGCATTGGAGGAACCAAGGAAATCAAGAGCAGGGGTATCATATTCTGCTCCTCAAACAGTCCAGCCGCTCCTCTTTGGTGATACTGCTGGGTCCGAGCGACTGCGTGACTGGTGGTAGCTGGCCACCAGGTACCACCAGTGACACTCTTACCATAGGAGGAAGAGATATCAGGGAAGGTTTGGTTTAAGAACACTGTCAGGTCCGTCTCAACCCATAGTGGCTGCCCGTGGCTCTAGAGGGAATACCGAGGCCACCCGCCTCAGCTCCCAGAAGCACTCGCACCTCTAACGTGACAGACCAAATGGCGTTTATTGAGAGATGCTGCTGGTTTTTATATTTTGCGCCATGCGGAAGTTGTCTTATGCACCAAACGGGTTCCCCGATATTACCTTCTGCCCTAACACGACTAAGCCCCTGCCCTTTCCGTGACATCGCGACATCTTCTGTCCGTTATTCCCTGTCTCTGCTTGTCGCGCACAACACGTCTTGTTGACGATACGGCTACAACCTGCACATCTCACCCTCTCCATGAGGAATCTCTTTTCTTATTATGCAGTATACATGATTTCTGTGTCTGCTATTCAATCTCACATTTGTCTGATGCAGCAGTCCAGTATAGGTATTCCACAGCAGACCATTATAAGCATAAGCACAGCAATTCCCGCGGTAGCAAGTTTCTGATCTTCTGCCCGTTGGGCGGTATCAGTACCATTGGTTCCAGCTCACCGAAAATGTACACGCCGTATCTTGTATGAGGGTAAAGGCAAAATGAACCTGTGTTCCACACAAGAACACTACAGGTGGTCGTAAGCAAGTGGCTTATACACAAAATCTCACCGTCCAACAACAACTACATTGCAAACACACATATGAGAGTCAGTTTACACACTGTTCTAAAACACACGAATCCTTTCCCTACATAAGGTAATGCAGGTTTTGTATTAAGGACATCATCTTCGGGGGTGGGTAGAGCAAAGATAGACCTTCTCAATGGTGATATCCACCATGGTCACTACATAGGCAATGACTGCGCTGAGGACCTGGTCGTGGGTGAAAGTCACAGGTCTCCACCACGCTTGAAGCTGTTGTTCTTCCTCCGTGGCTGCATCCCACACCATTTTTTCTTTCGGATCTCGGTCTCCGTTGTCTCCTCTCAATATACCTGCAACGACACTCTGTACCCATGTCTGGGCCTGGGTGCAACTAAGAGGGAGGGACATGTTATTTTGTTCCCCTGTATGATGACAGATAGTTGGATCGTGCAACCATCCCTGGGGCAACCTGGTGAATGTATATTGTCACCCCTGCCAAGTAAAGGCAAACTGACCCGAATGCTCCTCAGCAATGGGTCTGGTAAAGAAAGCTTTAGCCAAAACAGTTACTGCATACCAAGTTCCGGAATGCTTCCGGATTTTTTTTTCCTATCAAGGTGACAATACCTGGTACAGCTGTTGTAAGAGCTGGTGCAAGAGGTGTTTTAATTTAATTCTCTGAAATCCACAGTCATTCTCCATGTCCCATCACTCCTTTTGGTGGGCCAGACAGGGTTATTCCAAGATGTGATAGTGGGTTTTAAAGCTCCTGCATTCACTAGGCCTTTAATTATCTGCAAAATGTCTTCATATCCACCTAGAATCTTATACTGTGGGGCATTTCTACTTTTCTGACTAAAATTGTCTGGGCACTAGTATAGGTCTTTGTTCCAAAATGGTACAAGCCATCAGAAAGGTTCAAAGTCAGTCCCTTTAAAATATCAATTCCAATTATAGAATCAGGGATAGAAATAATCATACCTGAATATAATCATTTTGGGAGGTTCTCTCTTTTCATTCTATTTGTCTTTGCACAGCTTTAATTTGTTTTCCTTCTCAAGTCAGTACTAATTACAGATTGTACTTTACATTTCTTGGGATTTCTATATATTAAGGAGGCCTCTGCTCCATTGACAACTGAGGCTTTCACAATTTGCGTGGACTGTTACCGGTTCTTTTGTGCCAGTCACACTGGAGCTTGGCCATCACTTCATTCTTGTTTTGTATGCTGAAATACTTTGCTAATCTCTTTTCAAGGATACAAGTCAGAGTACGGCTCCCAGTTCTCCTTCTCCCTTGGAACATCTGAGCCACTGCGGGGGGGAACAGGGGAGGAATGGAGAGGGAGCCACAGTCTGAGTTATTCCTGGATTTCTCGCTTTCGAATTCTGCACTTTCTTGTTGTGCTTATTCAATCCTCTCTGCTGATATATATTACACAAGAAAGACCTGAAGACCACAGACACAACAGCACGAACAGTTTCTATCCAATGGCATGACCTCACGTAGCTGTGCACTCCACTAGTGAGCTCCTCTGTCTCAATTGCCAAAAAACACATTAAAGAAGCAAAGTATGGATAATTACTGTTGAGGTAATACTTGCCAGCAGGATACTGAGACTGAACATCCTCTCAAGTTGGTGGATTAGAGGGTTGTCGACAGGCTCCCAACCTGGCGGGTGTCCCCGCAGAGACAACATAGGTCTCGGTGTTAGGAGTCTCGACCCACCCGTTCCGCACTCTTTTTGCCATGCCCGGTGTGCCCTGACACGTGGGGCCAGAACGTGTCAGCAGGCAGGCCGGGGAGCGGACAAGCTCTGCTGTAGCTTTCTCTCCTGGGAGCACAGCCGTGCATACCAGTAAGGGGTTCCAGCCGTCAGTCTGAGCGTCCTGCTGTGCTCATCTTCTTCTTCCCTCTCGGGTGTTTGACCTTCAAACTAGTTTAGAGGATGTCTGCGATTAGGTTGGCTACACACCAGCTCAAGCAGCCGCCTTCAACTGCTTTTGAAGGAGTTCGGCGGTGAGCCCGGCTGTGCGACCGCCTCCGTGTTCCTTATCACTCAACCTAGGCAGGCAAACATCTTCTTTCTCCAGGTCTGGCCTCTGCTTCCCACAGGAGATTTTTAATGACTGTACAGATAATAGAAATTTCCATCTCCCATACATACCATCCTATGATCTGTAGAGGTCAACCTACTGTAACGAAGCACCCAAATTGATAGCATTTTCACAGCAGTTTCAACCATACCTCACGTCAGCATCATTATACAAGGGATATAACATGTAACACAGACAAACATAGCAAATAGAAATAATAGCCCTAAAAACAGTTTCCGTCCTCACTTGAAGCACTACAGTTCTTCCCAATATGCACCGTAATTTTTATCTCCATAGACAGGTTTTTAGTGGTTTAGTGGTTTTTTTAGTGCACTGCACTTTTACTACAAGGATATAAAGAATAAATAGCAGATACTCTTCATTTACATAGGATTAAGTCATTCAAACTGTTCTCTCTATTTACAATAACACTGTGCTCTAGGTGTTTCTTCTTTGCTCGATTCCAGGTTCATTACCCTTTGCGACGGCCATGTCATATCCCGAGGCCGAGCCTTTTGGATCTTGGTTGCAGGGGGGGCGTTGCCTTGGTTCTGCCGCCCCCCAGTGCCGTTTCCCGTCTGCATCCCTCCTTCACGGCACTCTTTTGCCATGTGTCCACTTTTCCTGCAGACCCAGCACAGCCCCTTAGCACTTTTCCTCTTGGGGCACACTGCTTTAAAGTGCTCGGGTCTGCTGCACAGGTGACATCGCGGCACAGTCATCATCACTGCAGCAGCAGGAGGTTGCTTCATCGCTGCTTCTTGCATCAGTAGTGTTCGGAGGAGAGCGGCTACGGGGGTGTTAACAGGCACGTTCTTCTATACGTCTTGGATCAAGGGGTTGCATTGCCGTCGAATGCAGTCTACGGGCACCGGCTCTTTCGCAGCAGCGGGCAGGCGGGACGCTTCAATGGCTTTCTGTAATCATGAGCTGAAGTCCATGAAGGGCTCTCCTAACCCTTGCGTGATCTGTGTCCAAGGATCCGCCCTTTTGTCATACTGCACTATCTCACGGTATGCCTTTCGAGACTGCTCAGTTACTGCCTGCAACTCCCTCCCTCTCAATTTTATGCTAGTATGAATTATATCTAGTAACATAACCACTGTCTCATCCGATAATCCTTTCTCTTTGATCTCTTTATATAAATTTTGCACCAGCTTGGTATCTAAGGGTGTCCATTCCTGGCCTCCCCCTTGGGCAACCCTTACTGGATATGCCGCTGGGTTACTCTGCGGCTTTAATCCACTAAGGACAGATTCCTTGGCTATTAAATTCCAATCAACCACCGGGATGGCTTTGGGCTCTCTTCCCCTTGTCGCCGCTAGCAGTCCTTCCTGCTGCCTCACTGCCTCAGATAGGGGAACTGGTGCAGGAGCTATTTGCTTTAATAGTACTTCCTGTTTGCTTCTGCCTTTTTCCGTGTTCAGTCCCTCAAAATTGTCCCACCTCCGATTTCCTTTTCTCCTCCCTTCTACCGACTCCTCCTCCTCTTCATTCTGCTCTTGCACCTTTGCCTCCTCCTCGCTAACTCGCTCTCCCCTGGCACAGGTGGCGGCTGCCTCCAGCCCATGTTCCCGGCTAACTGCCCTTCTTTTTCCCTCTCTCCGCACCCGCGGGAGCTGCTCCTCCTCCTCCTCTTCTACCCTCGGCAGAATCGCTCCTGGTAACAGGTCTAACAATATTTCTCGCCGCTCCGCTTCCATTAACCGCCCTTATCCCCTTTCTTTCCACACCCGCGATAGCCCTTCCTTCTCCTCCAACAGCGTCTCACGCTGCTCCGCTTCCTCACCCACCCCCATCGCTCCGGCCCCCGTCGCTCTTTCAGCCGGCGATCTTTGCATTCCCGGCCACGCCACTGGGCCCAACACCTGTAGGCTGTAACGCCTTCCTTCAGCAGCCTCTCAATGCACTCTCGGGCCTCCTTTGACCCGATACAGGCCTCGAGTTCCTTGCCCAGAGCCTTCGACACCTTCACCGCGGCACCCATGCCGACCAGCAGCTCCCCCCTCTTCGACCGGTGATCACAGCACCACGTCGGGGTCACCAGTTGTTGGGTCCGTCTCAACCTGTGGTGGCTGCCCGTGGTTCTAGAGGGAATACCGAGGCCACCCGCCTCAGGTTCCAGAAGCACTCGCACCTGTAACGTGACAGGCCAAATGGCGTTTATCGAGAGACGCTGCTGGTTTTTATATTATGCGCCATGCGGAAGTTGTCTTATGCACCAAACGGGTTCCCCGATTCAGGTTCTTCTGCCCTAATATGGCTAAGCCCCTGCCCTTTCTGTGGCATTGCGAGATCTTCCGTCCGCCATTCCCTCTCTCATTCTGTGCATCGAATTATTTTATTAAATGACTAAATTGCTGCATACAGTAAGATAACAGAATTTCTGTTTATTTTTTTGTGGACAGAGCAATGTGACCACCTTCCTTTATTTTATAAATAAAGGGAGTGTAGCGATACATCTCTAGGCAGGGCATCCTTATGTCATCTCCTGTGCACAAGACCCCTTCTTCATGGTGTAGCACCTGGCAGTCTCTTATTATGGAATACCTTATAAAGGAATATCGACTCATGAATAAGCACAGAAAAGATCAGGCAAATAAAACTGGCAGATCTCAGCAATTCTTGCCCTTCATGAGGCAAGAAGTGCCTCATAGGCATGAAGTGCCTCATAAAAGATTAGGAAAGTAAGGGATAAAAAGCAGAAATCACAAGAAAAGAAAGCATGAGATGAAGTATTTTGGAACAGGGGCTGGAAGCAGTTATTCATGTGAACAAAAGCCCGCTGTGATTGGTGTACACTTTTAATGGGACTTCGTGCTCTACAAGTTCCAAGTAGCTCAGCGCTCCAGTGTTGCACTTATCTCTTAAAGGGTGAAGGCAAAATAGCTGAAGCTGCTGAAATACTTCTGTGTCCATTGGCCTCATGATGATAGCAAGCATAGGGCACTCTGTGCTAATGCTCTACCTGACAAACCACGCTAATGGAAACGATGGAAAGCCAGATTGTGGGGAAGTCGATCCATGTTCAGCCATTATATATCCAAATGCATGTTCAGTTTACAATGTCAAATATGAAAGTCTGCCTCTGTTGTAACAGTGGGTTTCCAATGACATTCCAAAACACTTCCATCTTATTGAAGTGGTGGGGGGGCAGAGGTCTTGCAGGATCTTTCTCATGTCATGACAACTAAATAATATTTCCATTCAGAGTCAAGACTAGGCAATTTTGATTTTGTTACTTAGTGGAACAGACAAACAGCTCTTAATTTGTCTTTGAAGTTTATTGGAAGACAAATGAATGATCAGTTACACTTTGTAAATGGTCTTTGGCAGAAAGCTCTTTGTAATCAAAATACATTAACTGAAAGAATAACTCGGACCAAACTATGCTGATGCCTTTTAAAAAGGACAGCTATTTACAAGGACTGTGGGTCCTTGCTCTCTATTTTAAACATTCTTAGGGTTTTATATTTAGCTACTTTTGGGATTTGATCAGGAAAGAGAAAAGACCTTTAACTATCAGTGGCCAGTGGATTTAGGTATGTTTTAAGAATTTCATCATCCCCATGTGAGCCAGAATTTCAGTATTTGCCAGTGTGTTTGGTGAGGAACAGAAGGGCTGTATGGATCTTTAACTAGGGAGGAATATATTCCTTTCACAGTGTGTTAGAGATAACTTAAGCTTCAGAATACACATCTGCATTTGCAAACTCTCTGGAGTTATTACACATATGTCAAGAATTAAGCCTGTGTATTGCTGGTGCTAAGGAAAAGATATACAGTAGCCGGATGAAAGTGCATAATAGCAGAAAAACTGGAGACACACAAAAAATATTGCTTATTTGTAAGATT
The DNA here is from genome assembly GCA_013389825.1 of Crypturellus undulatus. NCBI lineage: Eukaryota > Metazoa > Chordata > Aves > Tinamiformes > Tinamidae > Crypturellus > Crypturellus undulatus. The sequence goes on from VWPW01029434.1 coordinate 766,691, forward strand.
AAGGGAATAGGATTTCTATGGGTAATCCCATCTGGCCTGGAGAAAGAGAAAAATAAGATAAAATATGTATAAAAGAAGCATTGCCACTTAAGTTTTAATGTGATTTGTGCAAGTAGAAAGGTTTAATAAGAATCTAATTAAAGTTGAGTGTATTAATTAGCAGTGGCAAAGATACATAAGGGGGATTTTTAAAACAACTAGCACATAACATTTGTTTTTATCCACAACATATTTTCTCCAGGGAGACCTTAAAAACATGGCACTGTCATTCCACCAGCCCTTCCATTTCCTGAACCAAGCTTTCTTCCCCTGTTTACATCTCTGAATGCTTTAATAGCTTCAAAATTGTTGAATTTTCAGTAGTTGCACTTGCAGACAGTAGTTAGATTTGCAAGCTGGGAGAGAGAAACAAAAAGTTCTGGAATATAATTCAAAAAAAAAAAAAAAAGGAAAATAGCAACAGAGGGCTCGAAATGTGTTTCAGGGAAAGCTTTGTTTTGTGATTGCAGCAGGTGCAGGAACTGATATAGTTTTGCTATGCAAAACTATTGAGTATAAGATAGGCCACTCTGCACGTTCCCAAATGGACTTTGTGTATAAATATCACCTAAGCAACACAGACTGCACAACTGTAGCTTACAGGTTTGGGAAGAAGCTGGCCTTGTGAGTGACTTGTGGGTGATGGGGGCATAAAATAATGCTTATCAAATTTGCTTGTGTTTTTACTAAAGGAAGTACAAAATCAGACTTGACTACTCCAGTCTTCAGACCAGTGCAGCTCTAGCTCTAGGCTGAACTACAGTATGCATTGGGACAGAAATTTCTGCCCTCCAGTCCTCCTGTTAGTTCACCTAGTCCTCAGTTGAGAAGCTTCTTATTACGGAGTTCTGACACCTAAACCATAATTAATATCCTGCATCCTGATGTCTGTGTGTGATTTTTGAGCTGTGTGCTGAGCTATCCAAGTGTAGAGGCTCTGCTGCGAGGTTGTGTGCCCAGCTATGGGGCTAGCGCTGCCAGACGAGCTGGACCCTCAGCCATGGGTTCAGTGTCCTGGGCAGGGCAATACGGGGTTACAGAAAGATTTTGTTGACTGTCTAACCTAGCCTCTGTGCAACCTAGGAGCTCTGGGACTGCTCTACTGTCACCATCCTTCTATCCTGGATTTACTTTCTCTTCAGCCATGACGGAGATTGCCCTCAGCGATATGGAGATTTTGGTATGTAGTTTGTAGGTTCCAAAATATTAACCATATTGAATAACATTGACAATGGATGTTGCATCTGATCAAGTACATTATTGCCAAACTACGTTTTAATTGCATTTCTGTCAACACTTCTTTTAAAAAAAAGGTGTTGGACAATTGGATGGATGTAATTTGTGGAGTAGAATTTTGCAGTGGAATGGGGTAAAGCATATTACCAAAGCAGAAAATGCCAAATCCATATTTGGATATGTAGCCAGTGAACTTCTTCTCTGGAGGATCAGAACAGTCTATAAGAAAAGGTCAGGGTTTATAATTCCATCTTGCAAACACTGCCCCAGAAGTAGTGCCCCTGTGTTCCCAGTCATAGGAGCAATATACCTAACCTAAAATTTCTGAGACAATATGGTGCCAGTGCAGTTTGTTGCACTGTTACTGCAAACTGGTGTTTGTTGAGCAAAGGACTGCAGTGGTTCTGATTATGTCTGCCCTTCTGGGCAGTGTTGTGTAAAGCTGGGGGCAGATGAGGATCAGACTGTTCAGCCACTATTGATCCAGTGTCTGAGGATTCACATACACAAGGGTAATGCTAGTCCCCTTTGCTTATATTTCTGTCCCTTTTGAATCACAGGAGCAGAGCAAGATTACATTTGTGCTTATCTTGTACTTATAATACACTGCACTGTTATCTTCAATGTCTTTTGAACAAACTTTTCCCAAAGTAATTAGATTCCAGGCCTTTTTTGAACTGTGCATTTTTCCCACCTCATACACATGATGGTAAGAATATTATGCACACCATGTCCAGCCGGCATGCTAAACCTTCCAGCCATCGTTTTAACTGTTTCTAAGACAAATAGCTAAGTCAGTGGTTCCCATATGACAGTATGTGGCATGAAAGCTGCTCAGAGAAGGTATAGGAAGAAACCATTTTATTGGAAATGGGACAGGAAGATGGCTCTGAATGTTAGAGTTCACTTTTAGGGGACAAAACAGTGTGAGGAAAGCATTTATAATGTCATTTGTGAAATGAATGAAAACAATGGGATATTCTTTGGGGGAAAAAAGCATTGCCTTACCTTATTACAGTGGACACACTGCTAAACTTTCTTAGTGTGACATGCAGTATGAGATGTCCTTTATTATAAGGAGATACATGTGCAGGGTGTAAATACTTTGACTTGGGAGATAATTAACAAGAATGAAAACAACCAAAAAGTGGTCCCTCCTGCTCTGTGGTGTTGTCCCCTCTGGGAGGCACAGGATGCAGTAATATCAACAAGTAATAGCCTGGGCTTAATCTCCAGCCTCAAGCTCTACCACAGTCTGCATTGCTCTATAAATCATCCTTTCTTCTTAGCAGAGCGTGGTTGGCTATTAAGGAAGAGTTTATATATAAGCTTCAAAGTCAGCACTTGCAGCTACAATTAACTACATCTCTTAGAGCTGAAACTGGTTGTTTGTTTTCCAGTAGAACCATTTTTCATCTGCAGGTGCTGACGCATCAACCAAAATGTTCTGTAGGAAGATGTTTTAGCAAAACTTGAATACAGCTGAGGAAGCATCAGTGAGGACCTGCCAGTTTGACAACTCCAGAGACCGGTGGCACGTTGAGATCACACAGCCCTGGAACCAGCCATGTGGCTCCTTCTAGCTCAGCTCCTCTGCTCCAGATTTTAAAGTAGCTCATCTCAGGGCTGCTAGGAGTAGGAATGGGAAATCCTTGATCTTTAGCCCTAAGTTCCTCACCACCCCAAATGCAGGTTTGGCGAGGCTTGGGCAATATGAGTGAACGAACTCTGTGGACATTTAGAAAGGCAAAAGCACAGGGATGTGAACTTCTGAAAACAATGATTTTGTAATTTCTTTGTTGTGACTTGAGTGCTCATTTTGATAGAGAAGGGGCTTTTATACATTTCCCAGGAGAAAAAAATATATATTTTTTCAGACAGTAGTGCCTGCAGAAGCATATATACAACATTAGTTTCACATCTCATAAGCTGACTTCACAAGCTTGAAGATCCTTAAACCCCACCTATTTCAAACATGAACGTATAAGGCTCTGTGACACACAGCAGCAGTCACCAAGGGAAAAGGTTAAGCCAGCAGCATGGTATGTCAGCCAGATAAAAATCTCACACTGCCATTACATTGGTTTGTGAAAGGAGCCTAAGTATGCGTGCATAAGAAAAGCCATTTTCAGGAATTTGGGGGTAAATATGGGCAGGATTTCCCATCCCGCTCCTGCCAGCTCTGGGTTGCTGCACTGAGGACTTACAATTTCATCTCACTGTAGTTGCCTTTGGACAAAGTGCGGAGAATCCGCTTGGGTTCCCTGAACTGTGGCTATAAAGATCCAGGGCCAGAAGCTGTGAAACAATGACCCAGTTCCCCAAGCAAGCCTGCCATTGAGCTGACTTAGTTAGTTCTTGCCCAGGGGGAGCACACCTCTCTCGTTTGCCTGGCAGCCAAACCTTGACCTCCGGCTATTCATCGTACTCTGAAAGCAGAAAGCATCAGCTTGAATAGTGTTTTACGGGGAATAGTTACATAAAAGAGGACAGACATTGACAAAGGCAACTGAAGCACTCGTCTTCATGTCTAAATTTACCAGCATGATTACGCTGGTATAATTATACTGCAAAGGTAATACTTGTGTAACTTAACCGAGAGGAGTGTCTTTCCCTTCCCCTGTAGCTTTACACTTTTTTCTAAAGCAGTAAGACGATGTAAGTCTTGGCTAGACCACAGCATTGTGTTTGCTAGGCCTCGAGGCTTTCAGGTCTTAGGTATCCTAACAAGTACGGAATGAAATTTCAATTAATACAGAGTGGATCAATGCCTCCGTGAAACCTGTCCTCCGGGCTGTGCAGTGATTTCCACTGCGCTCAGGGAAGTCTTGGTGCTCGTATGCAGGTGTTGGAGGGGCTGGACCCCATTTAGCTGTCATTCATCTGCCATTTATCATCGTTAGGCTGTGGCGGCGGCATGTCCTAGAGATCGCCTGCAAACAACAAAACAGTTGTTCAATCTAATTATTGATTAACGCTGGTTCAACAAGTACGCTATTTGCATTTTGTTCTTGTGTTACTTTTAGTATAAACCCCTTCTTCTGTCCCTCCAAGTGTTCACAGAGTTTAAGTGAAGAAGGACACATGAGGTACTGCGCAGAGTGCCTGTCTACCCGAGTATCTTCTGAGTGGCCACGCAGTGGTGTGTGGGGCAATACAGAATCTACTAAGCTGAAAATTAACCCGTGTCTGACTCTGCGGTGGGAGCTCCGTGCCCCCGCGCAGCTGCCGCCTTCACACGGGCAGCGTTTCCGCGGGGCCTGTGTCGGAACAGGGAGGACATCTTGTGGTCGACGTGAAAAATTCCCTGTTCCGCAGCACACGCTTTCAGTCTTAAATTTCCTCAAGGAATTTGCCATGCCTTGGCTGGTAACTTTTGAGCCCGCTGGATGTATCCAGACAGGTTTTATGGAGAGGTTTCTATGAAGTGTCGATTTGACGAGGTTTGTGAGAGGAGGTGGGCTGGAAGAGGAAGCCAGACGGACCAAGACGATGAAGTTGGACGTTGTTAACTTGCATTAATCAAACCTAATTAGGGGGTTTATGAGCCCGAAGCGAAAGCCGGGTCGGTAGTGTGGGACTGTGATAAATACAGGCGTTGTTTGAGGCTGTTGAGGGGGTTGAGACGCTGAGCAGGGACTAGGACAGCGCTGGGGATGAACGGGGCCATTCAGATTTCGAGGGAGCAACCAGGGGCACCAGCTGTGCTGGGAAATAACACTGCTCCATGACCGAACGCAGGAGCTCGAGCATGCCGGGAAGGGCCGCATGGCAAGGCCCTGGGCCGGCGGGGTGGCTGTGGGAGCTGGGGTTGATGTGTGTCTGCTCGGGAAAGAAGGAAAAATACCCTCACGCCTGCTGTTCCTCAGCATGTCAGATACACCGGCCACGTGCTACACTGACATGACACGGGGGAAGCCCAGTGCCAACACATCATGGGAAAGACCCAGATTTCTGTGCAGGATCTACCTTTTGAACACACGCAGTAGTGCTTCTACTCAGATACACACAAAATATACATAAATGATAGAAATCCCCACTGTCCCCCTGGGAACCGTTTCCAACCCAACAAGGAGGATCTGGGGAAAGGCAGGTGCCTGTCGGTGTTAATCAGGGCTGCCTGAGGATGAAAGAGCAAATTAGGAAATAGTGAAGAAAGAGCAAGATAGAAAGAAGATAATGAAAAGCAAACTGGGCTTTTCTGGTAGTAGACAAGAAGGCCTAAGATTTGTAGAAGGTGTTAGCTAATGTACACTTAACCTTCTGCATTTTTTTCCCCATTTTTGGTTTACCCCCTTGGATCAAGAAGTGTTCATGTTTGCAGAAAGTCTACCACAATGAGGATGATTTTTATATATTTCTTAATATAGATTAAGAATGATAAATTGCCATAATTTCAAACTATAGGACACAAAGGTGGGAACAACCATGTGAGAATGTACTAACTGAACTTAGTAAATCCTGCCTTCACTGGATATGACAAAAACAGCAGAAAAAATATAGAATCGTGTTTTAACTAATTTTAACTGTGTGTGTCTTACCAGATGCTCTTGACTGTTTTAATCACTGCACGCAAGCATTACTTTTGATACAGCAGCTCTTTATAATATAGGTAAATCTAATGGGACAATGCAACATCAGGTGATTTGTTGTCCAAAGGTATTTATTTTGTGTCAGCTTCTACTTCACAATCCTGCTTGAAGCCCTTTGCAGCAGCCCTCAAGCCTCAGTGGACATCAGCTTTGCAGTGCCATCTCACTGTTTGCTTGCACTCCGTGATGCCATCTTATGCTACAAATGTCTGACCATCTCATCTCCATATGCTTATACTTAAGACAACGAATATCCTGAGGCTATAGGTATTTTCACAGTAGGGCAGAAGTAATTATGGAATAGTTGCCCATGAATTTTGCTGACATGATGGACCCTCAGCAGCATGCCGAGCTCCTGCTGGATTGTGCAGCAGAGGATTGTGGACAGAAATCGGAAACCAGACTTCTGATACAGATTGCTTCTGCTAAGAGATCACCAATCTTCCACCTTTCAGTTTAAAATAACTGGAAAATTTCTTTAGAGTTTTATACAATTGTAACTCAGCTGCTGAACAAATTGGAATAGTTATTAATCTATCTGGAAGGGTATGCACAATAATACCATGAACAGAAAAATTCTGCTCAGCTAGTTCCATCTAGGATTCAGTTTTACTAAATAGAACTACCTTAAAGAAGACAACATTTGCCCGTGATGTTGGTATGCATGCAGAAACATGAACATTTATTTTCCTTATTGCATTTTCTTTTATTTCATATTTCAGTTCTTTTTCTACTTTACCCATCTCTCTCTCTTAGAATTCTTTGTATTACATGGAAATGACCATTTTCATGTTTTCTGCCTTTGATCTTTATTAGTAAGGTTTTTCTGTTAATTAGAATCTTTTTGCTCATCATGCAAGTGGAAAGACTGTTCCACCAAGTTCTTTGGCCTTATTTCATTTTTAGTCCTTGATATTTATCATTAAGCAGACTCCCCAAAAACACATATATTTTCCTCCATAATCAAAAATGATTTAAATTCTGGAATTGTTTCAGTTTCTTCTTCTGACGCACATATTGTAAACCACTTTGTTTCTCTCTGCACAGTTTGCTCCTAGAGCAGGCTGTATACCTTTCTTCTTCATAGTGAGGTGTTGAATATTTCATATTGAGAGAAAATAAGAGTAATCTATGAGCAATCTTCTATCGAGACAAGAAGGGTAAGCCACAGTTATTAGAAAAGCAAATGTGAAAACAGAACCACACTGCAATGAAACCAGTGTTCTTTCAGATGAAGGGAACTGTGGTATTTCTGGGAGTGTATTATTGCTGTGCAGAGCATATCTGTCAATATCACATTTTTAACAAATATCGGATCATATTTGCAACAGAAAACAGATTTACTTTGCCACATTGTTGGCGCTGGCTGAATCTTCAGGTATATCTGATATCCCACCAAGTTCAAGAATGGCTTTCTTCACATCTTGCCAGTTTACACCAAAGGCAGCACATAAAATTTGACAACTCTAGCACAAGCACTATATCACAGATTCTGTGTATTTTGTAATTTATTTTGGCCTATAAATCAGAACTAGACAGCGTTCGAATTTCTGCAGTGTTCCATTGCATGTGCTTTGAATCTGTGTGGTTTCACAGAAAAAAAAAAGAGTTTTATACTGTACTAGCTGCTAATCCCCTACAGATGAGGAAAAAGTTACACTGATTTACTTCACTTTTAAACTGATTCCTGTTATTTTGACGCTCTAGAGTGTCTACGGTTTATGAAGCTAATTGTACAAGGGTTTTAAGTATAAAACGGTGTTCGTGTTGTGGCAGATACAGCTGCTGCTTTTTGAAGCATCCCAGTAGCAATTCACCTGGCCTACTCCAAATAAGATCTGCTGTGCCCTCAGCATAGGTGCACATAGTGTGGCTCAGGGCACAATATGTTAAGGTTTTCCAGCTGACATGGTTCATAGGCTTGTATATCATACTATACAGTTTTAGTTGAATAAAAGGGATTGTTTAAGCTGCTGTACCAGACTCTGGGCTGTAGAGGTCGAGAGCCAGTGCACATCTGGTTCCACTGCCCCTCTCTGTGGGCAGTGATCTCCAACAAGGTGGTGCAGTAAAGATCTGGGATAACGAAACTCCCCATTCTCTAACTGCAAATCAGAGCCCCTCGTGAATCCGAGTCTGCAAAAGACTTTTTTTTGAAAATGTTTCCCGCTGCTGCTGATCCCAGAGAACTGTCTGTATGGGTAATGACAGCTGGAGCTGACCACGGACCAGGCTTTTGTCATTTATTGGTGGTCTAATGATATATCATCAAAACTGTCTGAGGCAGTTTTGTAGCAAGCCACCGTGCTTTAATGCAGTTGTTGTATTTTTCAATCAAAAAAATATAGATTTTTGAAATCAAAACGTGGAGCCTATTCTCTCATAATGTAAACGAATCACTCTGTTATTCCTTTTTAGATGGATCCAGCAGTTGTGATAATGACATTTTTGAAAGTGGCTGCTGTGTAATGCTGTGTAATTATTTTTAATAACAATTGATCCATAAAATAAAATTCATACCATTCTTAATATGCGTTCTAACTAGAAAGAAGAGACGGTGTGTGTGCAGAGCATGCATACCAAACAGTGTCTGAGTCCTTTTTTTCGTCTGGCTGATGCAGATGCAAAAGTAGATATTCTCCTTTGACCGCAGTGGGATGTCAATAGCCGTCACCTGTTTTAGTCTATGAACAAGATTTAGTTTACTATTATTAATTTAGTTTATGAATTTAATCTGTGAAAAAGAATCAAACCCCAATTCATGCTGTATAAAACAAAAGGAAAAGTATTATATATGGATACATTACTGTCTATCCCAGACAGTGAATAAAAGGAAGTTACAAAGAACAGAGAGAGAGTTTTGAGGATGAGAAAAATGTTTATACTAAGGACCTTTTCAGCTGTACTAGACAGTTTATCGTTTGTAGGATCTTAAACATTGGTATGCAGCAGAGCAATATATTCAGGCACTGGCATGCCAGTGTAACACATTGTAAAAACTTTAATTTGTGATATGTTTTATGGGAACTGAATGGTAACATATATAAAATTTTTCATTTCTAAGTTGTGTTAATAAAATTCATACTTTATCCACTTGGTCAAACCTATGGCTGAAATGCTACGGGACATGCCTGAATTTTTTAGAGAGTAGAAGGAGATTAGGGTGAAGTAGAAGAGGGAAAAGACATCTCTGGCTCCAAAGGAACATGGTTCGTATGTAGTGAGTGTCCAAGTAAGTGAGTATCTTTCTTCCTAGGGAACGGAGGAAGAGAATATTCCTTTGGGGCACAGAGAAATGTCCATGTCATTTGCTATGATACGGTTTCTGGTTAGGCATCTCTGTTAAGCAGTATCACCTGGCTGCTGGGCCATTAATTTAGGCTGCTTCTTGTCTATTACTATGTTATTCAGCTTCTGTATTTCCACAGAATCCTAGAGTATCTTTTCTCTGTTTTTGCTCTTTAATGATAGTTCTATTCTCCTAGGATCTAAAAATGTGCTGAACACAAGCTTAGATATTATTTGTAATTTATCCATCTATTGTTTTATATTCTTCTTAAAGACATCCTAAGTTAACTCTAACTTGGTATCTACCATCCTTAACTATAGCTGTATTTTTAAAGCGCGCTGCTCTGTCATGTGAGTACACAAAACTGCTTTAGAGAGGTGGTTGGAGAGCATTAGATTGAAAAGCCTTTCTTGGATTATGACATTCTCTTGCATTAGTGTATGAACTGATTTCAGAAATCTGCTATTTAATAAGGAATCAATTCAGCTGTGACTATGCAGGGGACCCAGCCTTTGTCAGCAGGCAGATCCTAATATTTGAAAGACCAAAGCACCTGAGGACATTACTAGTGGAAGAAAGAAAGGATTTTCTTTGCTGTTAAAGATAACATGACAAGAAAATGGAGAGCTCCCCTGCTGTCTTGGTACTGCTTTGCTGGGATGCTTGCTTACCAGCAAACTCTCTGTGGGGGAAAACAGTGCCTGCAGCTGTAGCTGGAGGCTTAGTACCTCACTGAAGCCAGCCTGGTTGGAGAAACTAAAAGATCTAAAATCAAAATGATGATATTTAGTAGAAATGAATGCAGAGGATGATAGCAGGGAGAAATGAAGTACAAAATGGCCAAGAACCAACAGGACAGCAGCCTGTGGAAAAGGGTCTGGGCTTATACCAGATCACAAACTGAATAAGTCAGTCAGTGAGATGCTGCTGCATAGAAAATCAGCCTCCTTCTGGGATATATTAACAGCAATATTGTAAAACTGAGGAGAACTTACTCTTCACAGAGCTGCTGTGACATCGCTTGGGAGATGGTATCCAGTTCAGAGTATCATACTTTCAAAAGAAGACATTCCAAAAAGAGATCTATGAGAATAGTAGGAGATGTTTAAAAAAACGTTGTTTGTGATGAAAGAAGGAGAGGAGGCTTTGTCTCCTCTAGAAAAGAGTAAAATGTTATACAGGGGAGGAAGTTATAACAACCTCTCAACCTGTGATATTTAAAATATTATTGTGATCTCTCACTCTCCCTGTCTGTCAGCACAGAGCAAGGAAAATATCAGCTGAAGTTTTAGCAAACACTACTTTGGTTAAATGTCAGGAAAAATGGAAGCTATAAAGATGTTAATGTTCTGGAACAAGCTATTTAGGGACATTATACTGTCTACCAACGTTTTTCAAAGCAGGCTGGATAAATACGTGTCTCTTCATGACATGAAGCTGTATGAATGATCTTCAGACCCTTTCCAAGCCTCTGGTAGGAATACTAGCAAGAGCTGCAAGGTTTCCTGTAGGTCAAAATCCTTTCCAGACTATGAAGCTGCAAAATGCTCATGCTGAGGTGCTCATGGACCTTCATATGGTCACTGTTCTGGGTGCAGAGTACCTTCTTGTTCTGAAGCTTTAATATCTTTGGTAGTTGTAAATATTGTTGGGCTGTCAGGGCCATTCCTACATGAACGCAGTACGACCGGCACAGAGCGTGCCACTTTAAGTCCTACTCCTCTGCATCATCTTTTTCAAGAATTGGAATACATTCCTGTGGGATCTGAAATGGGCCTGTAAAAGCTGGGGTGGCTGGTGGGTGTAACAAGTGTTTCTCCAGTGCATCCATAGCTTGACTCTTTTCAGAAAGCTTGCATCTACTTCCTCACCTCCTGCCATCTGTCTGAAGTAAATAGAGATGAGATGAAGTTCTTAATGTGGGCAGCCTGGAAGGCAAATAATTCTGTCTGGGACTGTAACCAGGCAGCTAGCCAGTATCAACTTCAGTAAATCAGCAACATTCAGTGCTCTCAGCAAAAAACACTGCTTTCTGTAAAAGTGCACATACTTGGAAATGTGCGCTCAAAAACCCAGTTAGGAACTTTCCAGACTATTAATTCACATCTCTCTGGCTTTTAAAGCCCCCCTTTGGTTACAAAGTTTGGGCTGCTCCAATGACTGCTATAGCAATATCATCAGAAAAACTCAACACACCAACTGCACACATAGCTCTATTCAGATTATTATTATTATAGCTGTGGACAGGAGAATATGCAATAATGTTTTGGTGAGACACAGTATATGTGTGAATAATTTACATGTAGTGACAGTCTCAAATCCGTTATTATTGCTTTGTCTTTGGCAGGCATAAGAGCATACTGGATGCTCTGCAAGCAAGGATGCCTGCTCTAAAGGTGTGCTGAAAATGCCAGGGACCCCAAAGTCCTGATACTGCAGGGGCTCTGCACAGGTGAAGGCTGATCCTTTAAAAGCACTTGTTCACACTTTGGCTTTTACCTGGGAATCCCAGAGAAACTAAAGCCTATAATCTTTGACTGACTCTTTAAAGGATATCTCTAAAACTGAAACACACTATTTCATGCAAGAAAGGTTTCCTGCATTTTGGATTTACAGTGTTCAGTTCCTGAAACAGTGCTTTAATGCAGCCTTCTCCTCTAAAAATTGGTTTTCCCCAAATGATCCTGAACTTTCTGAAATAACTTGGCAAATCCTAATTCCCACCAAACTTTTTTTTTCTTACCTTGTGGTGTTATCGTTGGCAAACATACTTCTAGGCAGGTATTAAGTGGTAAATGTTTGATGTACTTCTAATAACTTTCACACCTGTCCTTTTTAAGAGCAAAGTAAATCCTGCTGAAAGGGGATTTGTAATGATCATCATTTCAGATGCCTTTACCATAAGTCTAGGGGACTTAAAAAAAAAGCTGTTGATCTTTTCTGTGGGCCTCCGTTAACTGCAGTGAAATAAGTCACAGTTCCCAAAGGGACTTTGATTATATAGATTCATATGCAGAGAGAGCATGGATAAGTCCAGTAGCTGAAAAGCGCTGAATCCTGCCTTAAAATTAGCAATCACAAAAGCTTTGCCTGTTTAGGGCTTTGATTTGAGTAAGTCCCTCAAAGCACAGATCAATCACAGGCTCTGCAAAGAAGCCAATCACCATAATGTCGAAGTGATGATGGTTATCCCTGCCTCATTGTTCTCTGCATTAGTCTAGAGATACCATAGGATCAAGGTCTCTTCTCACACTCTCAGTCTGTCTTCCCTTTGTATTTTGTAAATGACAGTCAGGGGGGCAGAAGCAGACGTGTCTCGCAGTCCGCAGCAGCACGTCGATATCCCCATCTGCATAGCACAGCGTCGGGGTCACCTTGCAGATGGATTACTGTGCGTGCTCTCTGTTGCAGCCAGCTACTACAATGAGTTACATAAAAGTCAATTAGCAAAGCAAAGAAAGCAGAGAGCCTAGGAAGGCTCTGACGATTTGTTTAAAGCCTGTAATCCCCTGGTGTCCTGGAGATTTACAGTGAGACTCCCAGATTCCTCTTCTTTGAGGCAGCAGCAGGAAATGGGGAGTTGCTTGGTGAATGTGACTCCTCAGGTGTGTGGCTGAATGATCTGTCAGGTGCACTTCTAAGACAGGGTAATGCTGCATGAATCAGTCCCAGAGCTACGTGCTATTTAGTGTCCCTTTGACTGATTACACAATGCATTTAGTATGACAGCAAGACTGCTCCTCAGCTTGGCTGTACAAGGCAAATCTCCAAAAAGAAACACTTGAAGGAGTTTGGGAGTACAGGACTGCTGCAAAGCCTTCTTTTGTTTTACTTATCTGAGTATTGCAACCCTATAATTCCCTTTATTATAACAAAACAAGCTACATTTTTTGTACTAAACCTTTTGTCTTTCGTAATAAGTGTGCCCTTTGTCTCAGTTGTCCCATACAGTTCATCCTTATCCCACAGACAGAGCAATTTTTACCCTGGATTTTGTACCGGGATTTTGTATTGATATCGGATCTATGCCGCCTGGTGAGGTGAGACAAATGTGGTCATGTGAAGAAAAGTAGAACTGTGTGACTTATAGACCTGGGAGATAAACAGAACTGGACTGAACTTTTGTCTAAGATGGGCCATGACTCAAAGGAACTGAATCATAATAAGAGTTAATACAGCTACTACTGATCTAATTTCCTATGGATTAGCACCACGATTGCAAAGATGCGTTGCTGCTGATGCTTTTTTTAACAACTGTCAGTGTTCTCAGTGGGAATTAAGCCACCAAGCTGAATTTCTGCAGCTCTCCATTAACTAACTGCCCTGGCCACCTGAAAATCCCAGAATAGCTTCAGAGAGAGGCAAAGGACTTATCAGCAACAGTGATCAAATGCTGAGTCTGGGTGAAAAGGCGGCAAAAGAAAGATCAATATTGCTGCCCGTGCTGTAGATACCCTTTGGCAGAACAGAAAAACTTAATCCCCAGAGACAGCATGTACTGTTTTTAAAAGTTTCAATCCCTTAAGAGAGTGAAACATCAGTGGTGGAACAGCTGAGAGGGAGACAATACCAAAGGACTAGTGGGATGGGAAGAGGGGAGTGAGCAGTGACATTCAGCTAGAAAGATGCTGCTGTTTCATTTCTGATTTCAAGACCCAAGCTGTGTAACACTGAGAAGGGATGCGAGTTAGCACAGCCTTTGGCTTGACCCTTCCCTTCTTGATGCTTTCACTCCCCTCTGCAAACTTCCCTGTGGGAGGCAACCTCTGATCCAGGAGTGGAAATTTTTGTCTGAGAGCTAAATGCTGGTGCCATACCTTACTATAACAAATGAACATTTATTTAAAGAACACGCAGCTTGAAAGAAGTGCAGACCTTCAGTATTTCAGCTTGCTGCCCAGAAGTCCTGTGCTGATGCAGAGACCGCTATGGTTTCATAAAATGGAAGCAGAGGAATGCCATAATCCCCAACATTTTTCTCTTCCAGAGATGTTTTTGTGGTAAGGCTGGAAATTGTACGAGCAGCCACTGGGTGGCAATGTTTCACACGCAATTTCCATCTCGATAGTTTAATAAGACTTGGAGTGCAGGTGCTCGTCTGATTAAAACTTTCATCCAGATCCTGGTCTAACACTTATTTCAATTCCGTGTTTATAACTCTGACAAAAATTGAACTGACAGTTGTATTATGGAGAGGCTACTGGCCCTGCATAGCTAAGGTCGAAACTTGCTTTCCATTATAAACTCAATTTTGGTCTTACCTCTGAAATTCCCAGTAAAGACCAATCCTTTTCTATGCTAGGCCCACAATGACTAGCAAAGAGCGATGTTTTGTTCACATTTCAGATAACTCGGGTGAGGTATCCATTTAATTCAGGTTTCTGGACACCTATCTGTTAAAATATGTGAGAGCCTTTTGCTGCACTTTGCAGAGTTTCATCTGTGAAACTTGCATTGAAATTCAGGACCCCAAGGGTGCCGTGTGCTGGGACTTAAAGACCCACTAGGTAAAAAGGGAAGTGCAGTTGCTCCATCTGAATTCATGCCTCTTTTCTTACGCTTGCCTGCAGTGGGTATTCACCGAAACACGTTTTCCTGAGCATTTTCAGAAAATGAAAACGCCGTGACAAGTAACTCCGTGACAGGTGCAGGTATTCGCAGGAAGCAATTTTTTCCGCTCGTCTCTCAGTATTCATGCTGGAAGCGCTCACACCTGGATTCAGTTAGGAAACAAGCACAACACGCATCGGCTGCCTTGCCTGGCAAATCACAGCTGACCCAGCAGGGCTCAAAAAGAAGATGCTGAAAGCTCAGGGAACTAACATGGCATCCATCCACTAAGCTTTTTTTTTTAAAAAAAAAATCTCTTTTAAAAAAAGAGTCCTACAGCTTCAGAAAACAATTTCAGATGCAAAGCCTGATCATTAGAAGCAGGTAATGTGAGAAAGTAAAATGTTAGAAATCACCAATTATATTATTTACTTTGTTGTGTGCAAATATATGTTATGTTACCATGATACAAAAAGCCTCGTCTCATT
Source organism: Crypturellus undulatus (assembly GCA_013389825.1). Classification (NCBI taxonomy): domain Eukaryota; kingdom Metazoa; phylum Chordata; class Aves; order Tinamiformes; family Tinamidae; genus Crypturellus; species Crypturellus undulatus. The sequence goes on from VWPW01029434.1 coordinate 781,885, forward strand.
GTACTTGCTCTTGCTATCTATTGCTAACCAGCACATACTTAAGGTATAGTATGCCATGTGCTAGGCAAGAAAACAAGAAATTGCCATTTCCAAGGAAATTATTTGCAAATCTTTGTTTATGCTTTCAGTAGAAGTTATGAGAATCATATTTCCTATACATTTCTTCCTGTCTTGGCCTGTATAATATACTGTTTTCCAGGTGTGAGGAAACACAACTGTTTCAGAGGAAGGTTGTCTCTTGAAATATATTTGTTGATGCTAAGGCTGTTGAGGAATGGGTAAACTTTCTGCTCTGCCACTGATTTTGACCAACAAGCTTTTCATACCCAGCTTGAGAAGTTTTCATATCTACGTGCAGAAACTTCAGTATTCCTCTGGTTGGGAAAAGTTCCTTTGCTTTGCTATAGTGACACAGCGTTCGAGTCCCCTGCTTTACTGCTCAGGATCATAGCAAATGCTCCTAGCAGATTTTGTGTAACAGATACAAGTATACAGAAAGGAAGAATGAAAGGCTGGTATCACTGTGGAAGAAAGTTAAGGGTAGAGCTATACCTAAGCAGCATTTCTACTTTCAAGCATCTCCTGTTTAATCTTATGATGTGTTCCCTAACATTAGAATAGCTCTACCAGAGCTTGCAGCGTTCTTCTGCTTTACTTTGCTGACACTGACAGACACGTTCATCCTGTACACACGCTTGTGTCTGGGAAGTACATGACTTCACCTGCTTTGTTGCTGTGTAGAGCTAAATTCAGCAGGTGAATATGTGTCTGATCAAGCCATTTCAAACTTGGCACTTCCATCCTTTTTGATCATGAATGATGGCATGCCACAAAACTATATAAACTGTTATAACATGAAACTAGGGTACAGCCAGGCAGCACTGCAGAAAATAAATTAGTCTTGAATTGCCTATATCTTGCTGAGAAAATGATGAAATCTAGCCCTAGCAGTAGCATGGTGATACCATTTGCACCGTGGAAATACATGCATAAGGTTACCATTTCTCTAACAAAATCTCTTCCCTCAGGTGTTACCAATTCAAGTGTGAATATCTGTTTTAGGAGGAGCTTTAGAAACATGCATTTGTGAGAATATATTTAAGTCAAGTATTTAAAGAAAGAATTTAATTATAATTAAAAATAATTATAAGTATTCATTTAATTAAAATAGGTTTCTAAAACCCTGAGCACGCTAGCCAAATGGGTTTTACAGGGTCTTGTCATAGAGGAGTTCTTGTTAGCAAGCATCTGTGGGTGACCAAGAGCTCAGGTTCTTTGCTGATGCAGTAGGTCAGCCATACAGAAAGGGTAAGTCTCAACAGCACTCAACAGCCATCTGTATGACCTGGTCAAAAACACAGGCCCTGATTTTTTTTTTTTCTGAGAGTATGATTTTATTGAAATAAGTGAGTTCAAGCCATAGGTCTAATACACAAAGGCCCCAGACACACACGACTGAAGCCCACACACACATCTGGCCCCAGAAGCTTTGAATTATACATTCTGTACACTTGTATGAGGAACATGCAAATAGAGATTGTCTAGACTTAAGTAACATTTTTTTTTCTCTCTCTTTTTTTAAGCATCAAAGGTCTGCCTATTTGGATCAAAATGAAATATTTTATTTTGGCACTTTAAATCATGATGGACTGCATATTCACACACATACACATGTGGCAAACCATTTTACAACATTTCTCTGTATTTGTCTCCAAGCAGTTCTATGCTGAATGAACTAGGTATATGCTTGAAGCTAATCATGCACAAATCGGTCATTTTCAGCATCAAACTTTTTTGTGGGTATTGAACTACTTCACCATGTTGTGGTCTGAGGTTAAGAGTAATTCTGAAATACTTTATATTCAGTCTAATGTTCTGGCAAACCTCACAATGAAGTCTTCAGCATTTGGCTGAAATAAAGAGTGTAGGATTTTCCCCACTGTGTCTGATAAGGCAGGCAAGCCCCAGTAATTTTACCTCATTACGAAAGAATGCATTTCTAAGATACTCCTCTTGCAGGAGCATGTAATTGACTCTCAGCAAGAAGATGGAAGCGCAGAGTACAGTGCAGAACAATACTTGTACAAGTAAAACTTGGAAGTGACTTTAGGGCAGGCTGAAGCACCACTTAAAATAACAGCAGAATGACATCTGCAGAGCATTTCTACTCAGTCTGAAAAGCTTCTGGGTATGGACACCGTATTTCCTATGAAATTAAAAAAATGTTACTAGTGCTAATAATGCTGGTTTCAAAAATTCAAACTACTCCAGGAAATCAGCAATTAATGTTCCAGGATAAATATTCTAAGAGACATTATTTTCTTGGTGAGAACCTCTAAGATATTGTGGCCAAACACAGAGGTGGTCCACATGTGTTGTAAAACAGTACTTAAAGCAAGATTAATGTTCTTCAGGGTGGCTGCTTTTGTTGTGATGTAAAGTCAGCCAACTATGAAGAAATGTTCTGATTTGAAATTGCAGTGAAATTGTCACGTACAACTGTCTTCTTTGTACACGATTTTTGCCACTATTAATGACACCAAAGTAACTCGAGGGACTTCATTTATTTGCTGTTGAATGGCAGAGTACCCTGGTGTCTGTTCCATGTGTATGTACCTCTGTTGGTGGAGGTTCCTCTACTTTCTGCCCTCTAAGGAGGAGGAACGTTTTGGGCAATGATGGTACAGCTGAAAATGTCCCCTGGCCGCCTTGTGACAGCTGTGAGAGGGACAAGAAGGCCGTGTTGCAAGGAGATGGGGAGCGCAAAAGAGCTTACAGACAAAGCAGCCAAAGACCTGGGATGTATAAACCCCAGTCCCACTAAGATCAGGAGCATTTTTCCTAGGAAATCATACTCCTTACATACCACAAATGGGGGGCAGAAACATTGCAATGGTTCAAGGAAAAGGAAGTTAACTTTTCTTTTGCTTAGATGCGTTGGAAATTAAACATGAGAAAATATCAAATATTTCGGACTGAATCAATCTGATTTTCTCTATGGGAGAGAAAAAAGGAGAGGGCTTGCTTAGAACACTTTTAGCTGAGAGGATATTTTTGCTTTTTGTAAAGCAAAGACGAAACATTTTGTAAGCTAAGAGAGAATATTTCAGGGTTAGTTATTCTAACTAACTCTGTGTTTCACTAGAAAACAAGTTGCTTTATGCACCTCTGTTTTCTAGACAATCTTTTCCTCCATTTTTTTTAACAGCCTTGCAAGAGTCTTTTCCATTCAACTCTGCTTTAGTCTGCCTCCTCCTGTTTTCATTACTTTGTTTCAAACCAAATTTTGCAAAGTTGGCCTTCAGGTATGTTTTTTTTTTTTTTTTTTGACAGAGGTCTTTTGGACAGAACTATAAAGAAAAGGTGTCTCAACCATTTTTTTTTCTAAAGCACCAAAGAATTAAAAGCTAAAATTCTGGTGGCCCCTCACTCAGTGTTGCTATCCTGCTTATACCAGCAATTTTAGATTATCATTCCTTTTACAGAGCAGACAAGGTCTCTGGGTGCTATCTTATTTTGCTATAGAACATCTTCAGTAATGGCATGATACATAGCTGTACTACCCCTTAGCAGTTAATAGTTTTAAAAGCATCCTTTAATTTTTAATCCACCAAATGTCTTCTCTTAAACATCCAGTCAGATTTGTATCATTTTTTACTCTTGTGTAGCAGCACCTTGAAAAATGTTCTACTGACTGTAAATCTATAAAAGGAAAAAAAGTCTGATTCCACCTTATTTCCAGGTGCAACAGAATAAGAAGACTGTATACCGTTTTTACTGATGTATGAGAGAGGCTTGAGGAAGGTGACCATTGCAGAGATTGATTCAGCATCCTCAGCAACTTTGGAAGTAGGTAGGAGGTCTAAAATCACTAGCTTCAGCATTTTTAGAATTTAAAAAATTGTTGTGAAAGTGAAAAGCATCTCTCAGTCTGGAGCTGTGGGAAACAGCATCTGTTATATTATGACTTATGAATGACGATAAGAGGAAAAAGAACAAATAGGTACATATATTTGGGAAGGCTTTTTCCTTTGTATATGAGGAACTATTCCTCATATGAAAGAGGAGAGTACAACTGCTGTAACCTGAAAAATGTGTTTGTTATAACAAGTCTAGTTATTTTCATTACATGATAGTCAGTAAAGTGGCTTATTTTACTAACCAAGGGGAATGCAGTCTATGGAGAGCTCAGTGTTCGACATACTCGGTATGTATAATCACAATCTTGTTTTGAATGTTTAAGTGGCAACAGGAGAACTGCTGCCTGTGGAGAATCAACAGGGTAGTGCTCTAGTGCCTCCCAAAAGCCCATAGACAGGGATGCAGATCTTTTTAATTCCAATTTTTATTTTCTGTGAGGTGTCACACATGCATTATAATATATAAAAACAAACAAAACTCGGTCCCTAATCCAGGCAGTGAGTAATAAAAGCGCATCTTGATAACACTGAAATGCTAGAACAAGTTTTATTTTTCATTACTAGTTTTGGCCTGTCTGAGAAGCTGTCAGAGGCAAGAAATGGAGAGGAAAACACTTCATTTGATTAATCTTAGTCTTTTAAGGAATTTGTGTCTTGGTTCTTGATAGCAGTTTGGTCTTTTTTGGCAGTTTGGTGTAAAATGACAATGATGATGAATTTGCAGACAGATCTGCTGAAGCCTTTGAGAACTGAATGGGCAGCTCTGGTAATCCAGATTGTGGTGTTATGGGATTGTAATGGAAATATCATTTTAAAAAATGAGATTATTCTAGGCAAGGAAAGGGCAAGCTTGTTCAGTGAGTCCTGACCTCTACTGCATCTTGCTTTTCTTTTTCATATATTTTTGAGGTTTCCCCTTCAAGCTACATTTTTTTGCCTCCATTAGTTTTAGAATCAGCATAAGTTGTATGACGAGCACTGAGAAGGGGGATCAGTGGGTGGTTTATTGGCCTGCTAAAATGTTGCCTTTATACCACCCTGTCTCGAGTTTGTTAGGTCTGGTCGAAGGGCAAGCATGGCCCGTGCATGCTTCTTGTTAGCGCTTGTGCGAGAGCCCCCCAGGAGAGAGATATGGCTGGAAAGTTTTTCTTAAGAGCAATTTATTTTTGTTTTCCCTTCAAAGCCACCAGCTGAAATAGAGCCATACCCTGCGTAGCCTAACGGGTTGCCTTGCCAAGGGACACTCTTGTTTGCATAATGGGACCAGCTGGTCATGGCAGGTTATGCGACGCCGGCAGCTGCCTCTTTTCAAACAGCTTTAGTGGCTGCCGGCCCCTGCCAGTCGTCGGGGTGAGACAGGAGGTCCTCGGGGAGCTCCGTCTTTATTAAGCAACCTGGAGAAGCCCTGTTGTTCTAAAAATTGGAAGCAAATTAGGAGGGTGATTGACTACAGCATGGCTAGTCCCACCAGCCTTCCTGTTAATCCGGAGAAAGACGAGTGAACAAAAGGGAGCAAGTGGGCTCTCCTTTTCATTTTTCCATAGGTAAGAATTTCTTCCCCATTTTTTTTTTCCCCACACTGGAACAGCTCATGAAGTGGTGCTGCAAGCATACTGTTAATTAGTTAATTATGTTTCTGCTCTGTGATTGAGTGACTTAGGAAATAAACCATGTCACTGAAAATTATAACAATCAAACATAAATGTTCTTTATTCTTTTGTCTGCTGAATGTCTCAAAATTCAAAGGTGAAAATCAGTGTTTTGAACATCAGGGGAAGTGAAGTCTGACAGCATGAATATTTACTTCAGCAAAGATGTCAGTCTGGCAAATCATATGAATCAAATTTAGTTTTGTTTGTTATTATTTTTAGTAATAACTGATTGTATGACAGAATTATTTAAAATTCTGTCGGTATTCAAAATGCGAATAAAGCATACAACTTAAGTGATAGCCTGGGCCTCAGAGAAATTGCAATTTAAGAATAAAACAGGGAGGTTCTTGGCTTTAGAACAAATATTTACAGTATTTCCTTCTTCCTGTCTATTTCTCATTCTCTCTCTTTCTCTCTCTCACACACACTCTCTCCCCAATTATAAGTAAGAGCTAGTCTGAAAACTTTGATTTGCCAGTACATATTCCCCAAGATAGGGCTGCATAAAGCTTTTTGTTTCTCTAACTTCTGCAAGTGCTTTATTTTAGGCCGAAGACAGAAATCACGCTGCTCACATTTCTGTGATGTCAAAGCATTCAGTCATACTGTAGCTGCACTTCTAAAATTCATTCTGCAGAGGGATCTGCTCAAAAAAAGAAAGTCTTACAGCTAGCATAGAAATCTCTTATCTCCAGCAATTGCCTTTCTTTCTTGGTGCTTTGTATAACTAATAGGGTTGAGTAAACATCCCTAAAACTTTTCTACAAATATTAACATTTCTACTATTCAATTCTTTGGACTGTGTTTAAAACCTTCCAGCTACTGCAATCATTCAAAATTGAAATTCCAGCCATTGAAATTACTGCCAAGATTATTTATTGAGAGATGAACCAGAAATGTTAATCTAAAAGTTATGGTCGGTGGTTGGCGCATAAAAATGTGCCAGGAATACTGTATGTCCAATTAAAAGCTTTAGAACATAAAACTTCAAACAGTGAATCAGATTACTTGAGGAAAAACCTGCAGACTGGGAATTCTTTAGGAGGAATTACTCAGTATAGTAGTGCATACATTGAAGAAAACTATAGCCAAACTATAGCCAAATAGACAGAAAAGAATCCTGTAGGTATCATCTCCTCTTCTTGTAAGAGTAGTTCTGTAACCAGCTGCAGACCTGGCCTCAGGATTACCAGCAATTTGAAGGAAGCACCAGTGGTCTCGGTGAGTACTGGCCAGCAGAATGCACACTCCTATATTACATGGCATGGCTCCATTTAAGCCAGGGCTGCTTCCATCTGTGTAAGGATCAATTTATTTATTTATTCGTTTAGACAAATCAGTTATAGAATCTCCTAGCACAGGCAAACACAAGCTGCAGTCTGAAAGAAAGAATCAAGATCGTAATGCCTGCCATATGAAAACTTTCCTCGTACACAATAACCCACAGGTCCTGAATATGATGCGAAAACAAAGGCAAAAGGGTGTTTTGGAGCAAGCAGGTGCTGGCAAAAATAAAGCCATTCGGAGGACTCGGTGAATGGTAAGACGAGTGCTTAGCACTTACATAATGAAAGGAACTGGTTTGCCAAGGGCTCAGCACTAGCGAGTCTTAGCAAGACTGTGACTGAAGCTAAAGGGCCGTAGCAGGCCATATCAACCGTTTATTGGATTTCCTATCAAAGTATTAAAACTTCCCATTTTGAGTCTGAATCATCCACATTTCCGGCCCCATAAGATTGCTCTACTAACAGCTTCAGTGCTTCAGGTTTTTCAATTACATATATAAATGGTAATTTTGGAATCATTTTTATTCACAGTGAAGAATTCAAAATTAATTCAAATGAGGAGTCATTTGCTTAATTAATTAAGCCAAAGGGACATTTTCTTCAAATGAGGATGATGCTTAGAAGTGTATTATTTGACGTGCATACTGGGCCAAATGCTGCTCTGCACATTGAGAAAATTATCTATAAACCAGTATCGATCTCATATCTGAACACAATGATTTTTTCTATCTTTTTTTTTTTTCTTCTGTGGTTCTGAGTCATTCCCTTTCAGGTTTGTTTTAGATAATCACAGTTTGCCTTTGATCTGTGGGTTTGCAAAATATTGAGCCGGTAAGTTCATTTTTCACAAATGTGCTTTTAACCAGGTATTTCTACACATGTAAACATACATGTGCTCTCTTGACTCTTTTACTCTCTGAGTATTGTGAAAATCCAATGCTGTTTCTGTATAGCTCCCTGTATAACAATCACTGAGATTTTGACAAAGTATTTTAAAAACAGTGTAATGTGAGATAGGTCTAAAAAGTTATATTGATCTTACTTAGAGCCAGAGTGCTACTTTATAAACATTTTCTGACAGCTACACAAGGAAAAACATGTTGGACAGTATCATTCAATTTTTTAAAAGGCCAAAATTCTCTCCATGTTAATGAAATTCTGAAAGCTGTGACTGATTTATCTGAATTTTACATGAAGGAGGGCTGGTTTATCCCTAACAACTCTGTAACAGTGCAGAAGAATTACATCTCACAGCTGTTGAATAGCACATGTGAAAGATGGGGCATCAGAGTAAAGTTCATTTTAACCTGTACTGATGCTCCTTTTTGTACTTTTACTGTAGAAATCAAGACTTAGCAAGCCTGAAAACCATTACCTTTTCCTCACTGGAGACAAGTCCTGTAGTGGTGTGAGGTATGAGGCTGGTGATGGGTATGAGGCTGCTCTTCTTATGTGCTTCATGCAATCTCTATTTGAGTGGCAGAGGGCTTCAAGGGAATCGGATCAGGTGTTTAGGAATACTCGTTGTAAACCTAAAGCTAAAATCTGTCAAGGATGCTCTGCCCTCCCTCACGCACGAGACATCTCAGGAGGTAGGTAATGGATGTGAGAACTGTTATGTGGTTCTGAGATGAGACTTTTGCCGTGAGAACATTCGGTTCATTTAAACAGAAAAAGACTCATTATACTGCTATCTATTGCAAAACTTCAAGGCTAATTTCGTTTTGGGCAGTCTTTTTGCCTGCCTGTAGAAAACTAACCCTTCTAACTCCTATTTGTTCTGGTTTTCCTGAACTGGGTAATTTAAACCTTAGCGTTTCCTGATTTTAACAGCAATTAAAGCTTTTAAGCCTCTGGACAGTGCTGAAGTAGCTTGGATTTTAACAGCTCAGCAATCATATTTGAAGGATTGCAGGAGTATAAAAAGATAGAAACTACTGTGTGTCTTCTTCTATGTAGAAAAACTCCTTTAAGTTACTGGGTTTAGAAATAGGTAATGCAACATTCACTTCTATAGTGCACACTTTCTAGATCTGCTTTTGTTTTTTTTTTTGTCTCCTGAAAGGACAGACTGTAAGGGTGAGCTTGTTAGGAAAATATAACACTCAGAACCCCAGCACAAGACTGGAAGGTGCAACCTATTTTGTAAAACTGTAGGCACCGGGGTCCACCTCTTTTCCTATTCTGCACCATAAACCTTTCTCCGGTACTCTGTGGTAAACGTTAATGGGAAGAACAAAAGCCTCTGCACCTATTGTTTACCCCAGGAAGGGAATGGAGGATGCCAAGAGAAGTACCATTAGGATGCCGAGGGTGTTAGCGTTTCCTTAGATTCTTCCAAAAGCAAGGAATTTGTCAGGTGGGAATGTCTCAGTTAGAAACAGATCTCTCTGAAAGAGATCTGAACAGATCTATTTCCTGTATTACTAAGGGAAGTAAAAAATAAAATCTCTCTCTTGTTTTCTTTCTGCACCGCTTTGTCTTTCTCCAGTTTTGCACTGCCACACTCTGAGTTTTTCAAGCACTGAAATATTTTGGTAGTCTCACTGTGGCTCTCAATAGAAGCAAAATTGCAAGACTTAGCAGGCAGATGTGGGAATGACTATTATGCTACTTAGACTCCCTCTGGCCTCAAGTCATACTTACTGGAGTCATGTTTTGAGAAATGCTTAGCACCTGTTTTTGGGATCCAATTTCTAGACATGCTTCCAATTAAGCACCAAATTAAGTAGATAGATTTGGAAAGATCTCAGACTCTTGGGCTGAATCCTTAGGAAATTCTGGCTGCAGTTGTGGGTGATGACTATTTGCTGATACTGCTCGGAATGCTTCTGAAAAATGCTTCTTAACTGTAGAATAAGAATTACAGATGGATTTCATTTTCCCACATCTAAAGAACATTACAGGCAGATGCTTCCTGATATCTCTCCCTTCTGCCCTTCTTGTCCTATTGATGACTTGGCTCAAAAGGAATATGAAAGTTGATGTAGCTGCGATTATTTCATCCATTAAAGCAAGTCAGATCCAAGAGGAGCCACTCAGATCAGACCAAAGTGAGCTCAAAGCCTCCTGGGAACTTATGTGCCATTTCTATTCTATTCTGTAAACACGTGCTCGAGAAAGCTCCTGGAGGGCCAACTTGTTAGCCACATGTGAGTTGTCATTTTGATCTTGTCTGGGTCAATAATAAACTTCTGAGAGATCTGCTAATGTGCTGCAAAATCTGTTAGATGAAGATAGTAGTTCTGGAGTGTCCCCTCTGGGTACTCTTCTGGTTCCTGGAAAGAAGAGAATCGTTCACACAGGAAGATATTAACAAAAATGAGAGACCAATAAATGCACCTGTCACTGTTCAGCAACAGCTAAAATTAATTCACAAATCCAAACAATCTGCAGAAAACTGAACACAATTATATAAGAAATTAAGTTATACAGTTGCCACGACCTTTAATCAATCATTCCAGCTGTTAATGTTAATTTTGTGATCTGAAAATCATAGTTCTATTTGCATTTTAATGGCTATTAAATGAGAGTCATCTGGAAGAAATAGTGGCAGCCTGGCCTTTTGATACCAAATTCTTTCTTCCTAATGTGATTTGGGAGATTTGGAATTCGTGTTCAGAAAGGGTTTTGTTTCCAATTGCAGAAGGCAGTTTAGGGAGCCAACTTTGCAGAGGGAAATGCAGGCAATTCCAAGCAAAATCTCATTTTAATCTGGCTGTAGTAACTAGCAAACAAACAAACAAAAAAAAGCAGGTAAAAAAAAAAGGCTGTAATGGTAAATTCATTACCCTCAAGCTAACAATAACTCTGGTTCTTTAAAAGCCTTTTTCACAGAAAAATGCTATTTTACTAATTTTTCGAACAGTAGGGCTTTTGCATTTAACCGACAGAAATTTTTGTAAAATGAGACAGAAAATGGAAATGGAATAAACATATACACAAAACAAAATAAAAATAATAGCAAATTTATATATGTGTGTGTGTGTGTATAGGTCAGGTCCAATTAGTTTCTTTTGTACTGAAATGGCTGAAGTTTTACATACAGGATTATCTTACATCACTATAACCTATATGCTACTCACTGGCTTATTTTACAGATAATGCGTGCAGTGGAATTAGATCAAAACTCTATTTAAATCAGATTCCCACTCTGGAATAACTGTGAACTTGTTGATTGCTTTAATTTTTAATGAGATCTAAATGTCTGTCAGCCTCTTGTGCTAGTATTTTCCATTTTAACATTAATACATTTTCCTATTAAAGACCTTCATTGTTACATGGCAATTTATTTGTATGCGAAGTGCATAAATCTGATTAAAATGTGATGTTCTGCTTAAATCTTCATCTAAATCTCCTAGGAGACAGTCCCCAGGTGAATCTTTGGTTAAAAAGGAGGTCTTGGAACTGCATGTTCAGAAAGGAAAGCAGCAAGCCGCAGACAGTTTCAGCAATTGGAAAGCAAAGTTAGTATTAACAATGAGAGAAGAAAATGGTTTAGCTCATTCCAAAGTTCCTTTTATTTAACTTAGGTGAATTATAAGTGGAAGAAACTTCCAGCAGATGTTTTGAGGCTCGGTTTCATAAGGTACTGAATAGCAATGGAAAAGAGGAACACTGATAAATGCCCTGCTTTTTATCACCCAAGTAGGGTTCCTGTCTGTGAAGGCTGTCTAATTTGAATGCGCAGAACAGCTCACCCTCCTCTCTCCCCAAGCAGAGAAACCGTGCATTTTCTGTTTCTACGCTACTTCTACAAATAAAACGGGGGCAGGCGGAATGCATGCTAATCGGGCTGAAGTCGGAGCTCTGGCTTCTGCAGGAAATCACTGCAGAGCACAAGGAATCCCTTCGTCACCGTGATGAGCCCTGCCCTGGGTTCCTAGGCCTAGCAAGCTTCCCATTTGAAAAAAAGTTAATCGGGAAACAAGCTAGGAAACAGCTCTGAATGAAAGCCAATCAACAGTTTTAGGGAGACTATCTATACATATATATATAGAGTCTTTTTTTTTTTTTTTTTTTTTTTTTGCTGGACTTTGGTTGTGTTGTTGCCTTAGAAACCTGAGGTTTTTGCATTCTGCCCAGCAGCAGTCTAATGCCTGGTGTGGCTTCACTGCACAAAGTCAGGGCAGATCCGAGTGTGTGCGTAAACAGCAGTATGTTGTATATAAAGGGTGAGAGACAGAGCCCCCGCTCTGAAATTCTGGATCTGCACAAGTCCGTAATAGCTTTGCCACTGGTTTCAATGAGGGCAGTCTGAAGTCCTTTAGTTCAGACTGAGAACAGGTATAGTACACGTGTCTGTGGTCTTATCCATTGTAGCCTTGTGACAAGTGTGAACACTACATTTGAACAGACTGAAAATCTTTGGTGTGGTACTTAAATTATTTGCCATTATTTGACTATCTGGTCAGTTCTGGTGAATTTTCCCCAGTAACTACAAGTAGTTGCAATTCTTATCAATTGCGGCATTTTTTTCCCTTGGTATATGTATTTCCATTACAGGTCTTGCCCTGTTCAAATAGGAATATGCAAATCCCGTTGTTGGTTTGATTAAGTGTTCAGAAGGCTAATTCTAGTTACATAAATTTCTGTGAATCTCTTCAGTTGAGACATCAGTCTAGAGACCTCTTGAGGTCTCTTATAAGGCGTAATGCTTTCTTGTAAGATTTCTAGTAATTCCAGCTCTGATCAAGTCAGAAATATTATAAGATATTTTGTGGGGAGGGAGGTTACTTTAGGATTTTTAGACTACTACACATCTTCAAGAAGAATGGCATGTGAAAGGGAGGTAGTTTGAGTTTTTGTTAAAGAATTAGTCTTCTCTCTTTTTTTTTTTACCCAACCATACTCATCCGCCTGAATTTTCACTGCTGGATTAGAGGCATTATAGTAATCCCAGCAGAGTGATATCCTAACTTATTTTATACCTGTTGATAATCCTTGGTGTTTAAAATGTCACTATTTTATTTTTGAGACAGAGCTTTCTTAGCAAACCCTCTATGTGGTGTTTATCATGCAATATGTATCATGTTCCTCAACAACCTTCAAGAATAAAGCTAGCGGATTAGCTCCAAGATAACAGACAAATCTCAAAGGTATCTTTATAGCTACATTGCAGGTCAAAGGCTCAGTACGAATGAGACCCATTTTGTTACTTACAAATTGCTGAGTTGTAGAAACTGTTTAGATTAATATCCTGAACACAATATATTCTTTCTATTATTCTTGATCATATCTTGTTTGTATTCCCTTTCTCTTAATCTAGATAATTTAGTATTAGACTGAAATGGTTTTAACAAATCAGACCCCAGGGTGCTGTAGAATTATGTTTTTCAAGGAATCAGGGCTTTAATACAGTTTAGTTCTCCGAATTCACCATTTTCTTTCCCCTATGAGAATTGCTACCGAATCCTTTCAGCCTTATTCAGGAAAGGCAATTATTTCTCAAGATGATTTTATTCTGATTTAAAAGATTTATAACACTTGATATTCAAGGTTTCTGCTCATGAACTAGCCTGGGGACTAAAACATGATGCTGGCTCGAAAATCTTTATGCCAAAATAAGCCCATGACTTATTTCCTTTCTCAAAGCCTGCCAGAAGCAATGGCAGGTGATGCATAGATTTGCTGTCACAGATGTTCCTCCTCTTTTTGGATATGCTCCTTTTTTTCTAGAGAAAAGTCCATTCAAGCTTGCTCAAGCAGATACTGTAAGTATTTAAAAGCCTTACGTCATTAAAACACAGCGACAGGAGTTGTCAGAAGTAGTTGTGTTTCAGGCCACTACCCGACATTGCTGACACTAGTGCTAACATAAAACCTGTCTGACCTACAGAGGATTGTTTCCAGAAATGTAAACTTATGTCAAAAGTTTAGGTATACAAAGCTAAGAAAGAAGAGTGTTGAGACCAAAGGAGAAGACTGTTCTTTGCAATATACTGCCTACTGGAGTCCTCATTATGAAAGCAGACTGATTTTCCTCATATCTCCTTTGAAATGACAGGCTAAATGTAATCTTCATTCCTCCACGTCGTCTTGAAGAGAGAAGAGAGATTTGGAGATGGGCTTCCTCCTGGTCATGCTACAGTTGGAGAAGAGCAATGGGGGCAAGTGAGGAGAGACCTCCAGTTGGGCTCTGTTTTTACAGTGAAGAGGAGAATCATGGCCAAACACTGCAGGCAGCGTTACTGACATAGGTGACCCTAGATACAGAAGTAAAAGTCAATAATTTTCCTTTTAGCTGATAGACTGGTGTCTCCAAAACAGCTACGGGAAAACTCTGTTCTTACAGAGTCCTTGCTGCATTCATTAACCTTCAGCCTCTCTCCCTCCTCACTTTCCCAAGAAGTCCTCTTGGGACCCAGAAAGGGATTATTTAAAAAGTGAGTAACCTAACTTGTTATGGCAATTATAAGAAATGGGTAAATGCTCAACTTGAACTGTGCTACTGGATCCCAGAAGTGGAGGTACTGTTTCTCTTAGTTGTTTGGCAGGACATCTATTTCAAGTGATAAGTTTGGCATGGCTCTCAGTGTCCTGATTAGATGATTTCCCAGATCATAGGATTTCTTATTTGCCTCAGGAATGAGTCTTTGAAATGATTTGGCCTGCTTGATCTCGAAAATTTAATAGGAAAAAGAAAATGGAAAACGGTGTAATAAAGTGAACGGACAACAAAGTAAATGGCAGTCAAATAAATCTCAGCAGTGAAATGATTTCTCAGCAGAGAACCAGATTTAATGGAGAAAAGAAATTTATCAAGAACTTAAATGGAATCTGCAGGAAGGAAGGTTAAGGTGAAGTAATCAATAAACATTTAGAAGTTTCTATTTCCCCAAGTCTCCTAACACTCACAAAGTCCTAATCCCACCTTCCTAAGCTGTACAGCAGAGCTGAGGTTGCAGGACAAGATAGTGTATCTGGTCTGGTGTTGGCAGGCTTGAACAAAACTCCCTCTATTTTCTTCATCCCTTAGACCTACAAGTAAGCTGATTTACCAGAGCTGAAGTTCTGACTTCAGATAGCCCTAGAGACTCTAAAACAAATGTGGATTTGCCACTATTGGATAGAATGATGTGTTTAGTAATTCAGAAAGTAGGTGATTTCATCTAGGGATGTATTTTAAATATATTTTTTTCTGATTTTAGTTAGACTAATGCAGAGGAGCATGCCACGATTAGCAATGGTAATATATTTAACTCTGCATTATATGGAGAACTATTGTTAAACCATTTTTAATGTCAATGTTATGGCTTCTTTTATCAGGGAATATGCTGCATGCGTGACAGGTAGTTTCTGAAAAAAAAACAGAATATTTTCTGATGAGCCTGATGATAGGAATATTCTTCTAGATAGAAAAAATCAGGAATCACCTCTGTTATGGCTCTTACATGAATGACCATGAAGCAGTTAACTGAAAGTCTTCAGTGCAGAAATATTTACAGTGATGTGCTGCCTTTTTTTCTACACAAGAATAAGTAAAATCCATTTTAAACTCAACTAATATACAGCACTGTACGTGAGTATTGCTGTTTTGGAAACTTCTGCAATATGACTACTCTTCTGTTATACAATCTGGAACATAAATTGACAGCATTAGCAAGGAGCTTTTCATTCATTGGCATAATGGTTCAACGTGTTATGGAAATAACTTAGGTTCATTTATATTCAAGGGCTTTGGAAGGACTTTTATGTAGAATGGTGCACAAATGCAAATTTCCAACATATCCAAATTCACTTGACATATTTTTCTCTTAAAAGGAATTATCAGACTCAAGGATAACATTATAGAAAAAGTACATGTTTTTAACCAACAGTAGTCTTCTTATTGTAGAGCAGTATTCTTATATGTCCTATAACCATGAAAATATGAAATATTTTCTCTATTTATTTTGCATATACCCAAGGAGAAGTGTGCATTTTGTGGCACGTTCATTATTTAAAGCTTCAGCCCAGTGATGGGGCAGTAACATACAGATCTATAGCTGAGTTTAGCCTGTTAACAGACAAATTTTGAAAGTATTCTGAAATACATATGCTTACCTGAACTATCCTGACAGCTGCTGTGCCTCATGAGGAGATGGGACAAACTTCATCAAAAGCAGAAATCATAACAGATTGCTTTACTGGAATATGACTCCAGTTCATGTGTCCTCTGCAGTGTCTTTAATATTGCCATTATCTGATGCCCAGAAAAGGACAGTGACTAGACATGAAGTCACCCAAAGCATCAGTTCCAGATTGTTGACCAACAGTAAAAATGAATTCCCAGTTCAAACCTTATGCCTCATTTCTGCCACGAAGCAGTGGAGCTGAGGAAACCCAGTGCTCAGTGTTCATTGATACAAAGCCATACTATTTATTCCATTGAGAAGGCTTAGGGACCTTACCCCTGGAATCCTCCTGCACTTCCAAGTCAGAAGGCACAGAAAACAACTGCAAAAGTAAAACTACCCAGAGAGAGTGCCGGGTACATGGGAAGTTAGAAAGAACTACAAACACATGTGGCAAATGAAGATCTTTTCTTTCCCTAGTAACGAGCTTATCTTCCCCCAGAATGTCAAAAAGCAAAACCACTGCAGAATACAAAACAATTTGACCATGGGCTGGGGGACTTACCATGCTGCTTGCTATAGCTCATCCACCGTGGCCTCCAATCCATAATCCAGATAATCCAGTTTGGCCTCTCTGCTCTTCTCCTGAGGGCATTTCCCTGTAGTCACTACCTGCCATTGGTTGTGCATTCACAGAAGACTTCAATATATCTGTGAAGTTAACTAAAGGCAAACTGTGAAGTTGGGAGTGACCACAGAGAAGAAGAGAGAGCAACATAATAAGGGCCAGGAAATCCCACTGAGGAAAAGCTAATTTACAGCCAGGATAAAGGAAATGAATGAATTCTGATTTTTTTCTCCCTGTATGCTGAAATATTTTGAATGAGAATCTAAAATAAACCATTAAACTCCAAGCCCCTATTTCCTGGGGATCTTGGAAGGACTCAGACTTGTAGGAAGCCAAATAGAGCCTCCTTCTTTTTCTGCCTCAGCAAGAGAGAAGCTGTGTATGTAAGTTGTCATCTCGCATGTTTTTTTCTTGCTGCATTCGTGCTGTCCAGGCTAAATGTCACCACAACTTCTGGGCTCTGCAGACTGGAGCATTTGAGTTGTCTCTGGTCTGATGTGCATCTGCGGGGGAGGCAGCCGCTCCGCTTGCTTTTGCATGGGGAGCAGCAGAGCTGGAGAGGAGATGAGGAGGGGAGAGCTCTCTGAATCCCATGGACTTGCTCTCGGGTCAGTCCAAGCATCTGGCTTTTTCCCAACACCCTTCACTTCTCACGATTAGTCCCTGATCCCGCTTTGCACAGCTGCCCTGGGGCTCTCTAGTAGCTCCCCTGCTGCCTGCTTATGGGGCATGTAAGGTGCAACATTCTTTCCTTGGTCGCTCCAGGGATCCTTCTAACCACAAGCGGCTTAGAGCTGAATGTATTTTGATAACTTTGCATCACGTTGCAAGAAGCTGCATAGCCCTGGGCTGTGCTGTTATTAGGAATGACACTAATTCTCCCATGGACTCCTGAGCAGAAACTACAAAGGCTGAAGCCGAGTGGAAGACTGGTGGCTGCAGCCTCCCGGGGAGGCTGTGACAGCCCCGTGCTGCTGAACATGGGCTCAGGAGGACAGGGGCAATATCGAAAAAGGCTGTTGCAGCCTGAGAGATGGTCTCTTTCTACCCATTCGCTGTGTAAGGGAGGGAAGACCTGACTCCTGGGACTGGAAGCCCTCCTTGGGATGCAGACAGCCGTACTGCACTCGCATGGCTTGGTCCTCGGTGGAATAGCCCATAAACGTCATGCACAATATTCAGCCTCAGAAGGAAAACACGGCTTTGAGCATTGCCATGCACTGAGGAACAGAATATTCACTAGCTCGACTGTCTTCAAGTCTCCTGAAGGCTGTGGGCAGGGACACCAGGAGCTCCTCCACACCAGCTACGCAGCACGTGTGATCGCTCTTCCGCTGGAGATATTGTAATCCCTGGGCTGCAATGGTCCATTCCCCTTGGGAGGGAGAATACAGCAAGAAGGAGCAAAGGGGAGAAAGTCTGATTGGGGAAGCTGTGAAACATGAGGTGGGGGGATTGCTAGGAAGGGAAACACAGTTCAGTTTGTATCAAACAGTGCTGGGTCTGAGTGGGAAGAGAAGAAATTCAATAGTTCATGCATTAATATAACTGGCTAGCTATTGTGCAAGAGGAATTGGGAATACTTTTTGATGAAATGCAGCTGGCATTACAGAAGAATAACAGGGTAATTCACGTGAATGAAATCTTATAATCTCAGGGTGAAGTTCTTGTAGGAAGGGCTGAGGTGGGTGGGATGGCACCTTGCCCTAGCCTGCTCTCTTTGAAGCGATCAGTACCTGGAGAAGAGTGAATGTGTGCTAGCAATAAAACCCAGAAGGGATGCTGGGGGTGTGACGGGAACTAAAGAGATGATGACTGCTACAGAACACTGCATCAAACCAGAAAGTAGGATAAATTACTCCCAAAGCATCTGTCTGTATTGTGCATGAAAATTGCATTATTATAGGGAACTTAAGTTTGGGAGAGCTCATGCAATTGGTGGTAAAAACATTAGCAGTTTCAGAGAATTAAATTTTTTATTGCCTTTTCTTTTTCTCTCCATACAAAAGGCATTATTGCACTTGACAGCTATACGTACGGAGCCTCATTCTGATGGGTAATGATAGATTAATTCGAGAACTGCAAGTTGTTGATTGCCTAAGACTTATATGGTGTGGTTACATTTGTTATGAAAAAACAAAGGGCAGTCCTAACTAGTCAGCTTTATATTTGGAGCTTCACAGAATACAATTTCTCATCAATAAAGAATATCAAGAGAATCTGACCGGAGGGTAGATACAAGGCAGAAAATACACCTGAAAACTGGGAGTAGTTTTGCAAGTTTGCCGGGTGGGCAAAAGTCATGACTTGGAGTCAAGAGTGAGGACAACTTTGGCAGAAAGTTCATGGTGGACGAGAGAGGAAGCCCATGACAACAGACTTCCTAAGCACAAATGACTATAAAGGGGCGGTGAACTATAGCATGGAGAAAAATGCAGCATATGGCTTCTAGCAGAGTGCATGGTGTCCTTGGATATTGGCAATCTTTCTACAGCCCATTAGGCCTTTTGTAGTGATCCAGTGTAGAAATCCATCCCCTAGAAGGATGACCCTACCTGAATGACAAAGGTAACCCATGGAACAGCAATTTAGGACTGGCTTTAAACAGCCTCAAAAAATTAGTATTTGCCCTCAGCTTGCCCCCTAATTCTGACACTGGGAAAAGCAAATATCTTTGGTGCCTCCAAAGAAAGAACTCTTTTTCCATTGCAAGTGGTGACTCTGTGTATGAGAGAAAAAGAATTTTAACTGCAAGAAGAAATAGATAATAATTTAGACGGTGCAAAAAGTGACCGACAACAGCAAATCAATGCCTTGGGTGTGCAAATAGCAAGAGAAACCTCTGCCCACACAGGAACCTACAGTAGTCCTTTGTGTCCTCGTTCGCTGTCTGACTGACCATTCACACACCATTTTCCTCCTACACTTTCAGCAGATTCATCTCCAGCCCCTAGGATAAATGGTAGCTGGCCCTCTGTGACGGGGCTCCTGTATTGCATTTGTGCATTTATTGCACCACGCTTTTTAAGATGACCATCATTGTGGAAGCTATGCTGGGACTACATGGCCCTGTCCCACACATCGGCTACTCCCTGTAGCAATAGGAGCTTCAGTACTCTGTGCTGAGGGTAAAAAGGGAGGACACTTATTACAGTGACCTCAGACCTGTTGCTGCCTTCTGCACCTTCACTGCCAGCATCCCCCTTGAGTTACTGGTTCCATCCTAGCTCTAGAGACAGGAAGAGCAGTTCGGTGCTCAATTTGACTAGGTATGAGAAAGGACCTCAGTTTCCCACAAATATCTCCACCCAATCTGTCTGTAAAGGCTACATTGATTTAAAACTGCCTTTCTAGTCTGATAAGCATGGCAATCAGGCTAGTTACGAAGTCACTTTCTGTTTCCGTTCAAGTTTGTGATGGCCAAAGGAGGTTCTTATTCAGAAGTGATCTATGTGAGACTGTGCATAGCTGGTGGTCAGAAATCTCATTACCACAAGCTGAAATCAGGCTTGCAAGTGAAGCTCCAAAGCCTAAAGAAGCAGAGATAATCTATTTTGTGTAGCATGTCTCACTACAAGAAGAGCCGAAGAGCTGAGAAACCTCAGTTGAATTTGCTAGAGCTCAATCCCACTCGTGTGTTTGCAAAGAAGAGGCATTTGTAGGCAAAACACCGAACAAGGTTCAGGAGACCCAGATCTATACAGATGCTCTACGATTTCCAATCGGCTCGGCTTGGGAAAGTTGTTCCAACACAATCCTTCCAAACCCGGTTTTAGGGAACTTTTCTCAGTCACTAGAGGGCACTGCCCACCCAATCTAGGGCTCACAGCCCTTGCCAGGGAGCCAGGGCCGATGGCCTGAAGGAACAGGTATTAAAGAGCGCATTTGTAATGCCTTTGGAAAAAATGAAACGAAGCACTACCCCCCGCCACACTCATACAGACACAACAAAAACATCCTGATACTATTATGTGGCAACCCTCATCCCCATAATAACCAACTCCCCTCTCTATCCCAATCAAAGAATCTAGCACATAGCTGGTTTTCACACTCTGACTTGGGAGACTTGAAAGAGGCTCAGGTGAGATGTGTGTGAGATTTAGAGAGCAGGGTTCTTTTTTTTCTTTACTGCGCTATTTTGCAAGATTTTTCACTAAAACAGGATCTTGTGCACCAGCTTATCTCAGGGGATTGTTGCCACTAAAACTTCACAAACATGCTTATTTTATTGGAATTTCACCTTTGTTTAGACCAGAACGGATATTCTCCCTCTTCTTCTAGTTTAGGATTTGATCTGGCATTTATGATATAATGATTGTTCAAAGCTGACTCTGTGCCCTCTTAAACCTCCTAGGTCTAGTTTATATTAATCTCTTTATGCTCATGAATAAATCCCCAAATAAATATTCCTTTCTTATAGAGTTAAAAGAGATGTTGTTCTTCATATAGAGATTCTTTTTGAGACATTAAATCTAGAATTATGAAAACTTGTGTACACCAATGCGAGAAAGTTTTTCTTTCAATAGCGGTAAAAAAATCAGCAAATGCATCAGCATTAGTTTGCTTTGGTTTCCTCCTTTTTGATTTTCCTTTCAAATATCCTATGACATGTTTTAGCTAGCAAAACTGGTAGGTGAAACAAGTGACATTTTGAAAGATTACAAAGGAATTCTCATGGAAAGTAATTTTGGAATTAAAAAGCATTAGTTCCTGGCACTGGAAAACAGTTAGTGTAAGAGTATCATCTAATCAGGGAACATAAAACTATCACCTGATATATATTATCAGTCAATATTAACCAGCATATCTCAATAAAAATATTGAATGCTTCTGTAAATTTCTCTTGTTTAAATTATATGACAGATAAATTCTGGCAGTGAATTACATTGACTAGAAAATAACTTCTGTATTGTTTACAGAAAATTTACAAAATAACAGGTAGAACTAAGTCTTGTAGTCATGGAGAGAAATAAGCCCACTTTAATTTTTCATAAAAAGTTTTCCCATTAAAAATACGTTTTCTGAAACATATTTGTATAGCTGAGTTATTTTAATTCAATCAGGTTGAAGCTTAATATCTTCTGTTCTTTTAAAAAAATGATTGCTATGTGCATGAAAATGTTTCAGAGCTCAGATACCTGCTCTGCTGTACGTCCATTATATGAATATGAAGGTAATGGTATATACTGATAGCCATGTGGGCCTAGAAATTATCACCTCCTCGTTTACTCAGGAAAAACAATATGAAAATGCCATCCATCATTCATTGAAGTTGCAAAAAACAGTGAACATGAATGTAACATTCATAAGCTTTCAAAACACTGTTTCTAGAAGTACTACAAGAAGGAGAGGCTTGGGAAAGGTCACTTTTACTCACCTTATAGCACCCAAAATACCATGTTACTCTTCCTGAACAGCACATGTAGAGTTGCTTGTCTCAGTGTGAAGTCTGAGGAGCTGCTCGGCTGGGAGATGAAGATTGAGAGAGGCAATAGAAGATACTAACAGAAACAGTACATATGTCTTCAACTCGTACCTCTCTTATCATCAGATGTTTCAGGAATGCATTTCTTTTGTGGAGATCCGTTTTTGAGTCCTTTGTTTTATCTAAGACTAGTTAGTCCTTTTTTGTTTCTCCCTCCTTTCCTCCTCCCTTCCCACCCTCAAAAAAAAAGAAAAGAAAAGAATAAAGCTCAAGTAATACTGTTAAGATACATGGTTGCTGGAAATGTCTAAGTTGGATATGGGTGAGCAGATTCAGACTCCTTTCTACTCAAGGGGACAAGAGTCTTCCTGTTTTATGTAAGCCACATTAAAGGGACTGTCCTGGGTAGCTTTCTCCCAAGTTGGTCTTGAATTCTGTCTATGAAACATTTCAGCATTAACTGGGACCTCAAACCATATCTTTCTGCTTTCAAAAGAAAGGTGAAGCAGAAGCACAGAGTGTCGTGTCACTTTCCTCTCCCATTCCCAACAAGTCTGTGTCTACTCTCTGCAAAGCCGACCTTCTGCAGAAGAGTTAGTCCAAAGACCAGCTAGACCCAACTTAGTCCAAAATGCAGCCGGTGGTGAGGGCAGCCTCCAGGTGTCTGGAAACGTAGTTAGTAATCCCTTCTGGTCCTGGTGAATGATGGCAACATCCCAGCTGAATCTTTGGAAGGAGACACTGGTGGTGGTAGGAAAAGCACTTCTGCAAACAGCAGCTGCTGCCAGCCCTGGGAAGGGAAAAGCACAGCCCTAGTTTGGGGGTCCCAGCTGCCCTCATGTCTGAAAGGGAGCAGAGCTGAGTGCAGAGATCAGACTAGAAAGACATTAATGCTGAAAATAAGTAAGGACTGCAGTCCTTGGGTGCTTCTAGAGTGGAGGAAATGGGACAAAAAAAAGAGTTTTGGAAATAGCAGTGTTTCTGTGGGCCTAGCCATCTGTTTTTTGTTGAAAAAAAAAAGTTTTTTTTCTATGTGTAGGATTAATTTATTAATTGAAAGATGATTTTAACTTTTCCATTAAAAACAAAAAGAAGAGTTTGATCATTAGGAGCCTGATCTATACCCAGGCCATTCCATTTGCTGATAGAAGTTCCCAGGCCTCAGGCAAGGTAAGACAAGTGTGCAGAGCACAGCCTGAATCCCACTCAGGGTCACGGAGCGGGGCCGATGGTGTGACACAGAGGTAGCTGCTTGCTGGGTATGTTAAATGGGTTGTGCTGTTAAAGCCTCTTAGTTTTATTCCCCAAAGGAGTCTAATGATCTGCTCTACTTGACTTCTTCCCCCACCTCCCTCCTTTGCCCCTGACTAAGTTGCTTTAGTGGGCTTCAGAGAATTTGGATGTATCAAAATTACATAAAATAGGTAAAGCGTAAATATCTCCAACAGATACAGCAGATAAAATGGAACCATAGGTATCTGGTTGTGACAATCTGTTTTTCTGTACACACACATGGCAAATTAAAAGTTTTTAAACACATATGTGCTTAAAAAGAGTGTTTTCAATGTATTTTAACTAGGTTGGCACAAGAAGACATTTGCTGTTAAGACAACAGAAGAAAGCTCAGTTGCTACATGCTAACCCATCACTTAACCAGGACATTTCTACAGCTTCCTGTTCTGATGTGAACTTCTACCAAAGCCACAGTTTTACTGTTTTAAAATGGAATTTATGCCTTACTAGCAAACAGCTCATTAGCTCCTCATACCAGGGCTACACCAGTGGAAGTATTTTATCTTTGCAGCTGAAAACTACATCAAGAAGTGCAGGCTGGGTGTGCTTATACACACATCCTTTCTCCGTTGTCTTTTCCATATCTATTAAGACAAAAAGTACTGAAGTTTTCATGCATGCCAGCCCCGTTCAGCACAATGTCCAGCATGTGAATCCAGAGGGTGCTGGTTATTTTAGGCATGACAGCTTTGCAGTCAGGAGCTGTCACTGCAGCCACTCACAGCCCCTCTGTCCTCAGACACCTTTGGCAGGACGGACAGAGACTCCTGCATCGCTCTGGTGGATGCGCTAGACTTGTTTAACACACAGGTCCCCAGCAGGATCATTCAGATGAGCAATCAGGTGATTCATTTCCAGCTTTGAGCATCTGGACTCTGATCAAGGCATTCAGACTATTGCTGTTATTTTTATTGGTAGCTGCTTGTAATGGTCCCCCTCCTTACTGCTCATGCAGTACCATTAGTGGGTATTAGAGGGTATTAGAGGGTATCTGACACAAAGATACACTTGCCCTGAGGAGATTGCAGTCAGAAGCAGACACAGTGATAGGAAAGGCTACGGAAACACAAAAAGTGCAGGAATGAGAGAATGAGGGCTACGATGCTGAAAGATTATGAGATATGCTTGTTATGTTCACCTCTTGCTAGAGCCTTGTTTTTTCAGTCTGTGCTGACACCTAACCTGAGCGATCTTGAAAAAGAATCATGTTCTGAATTCATATAGCTTCTTGTGATAAGCTGTTGATGTGCCAGTGGTATTTTTAAGACACAGGGGAGACATGTCAGAGAAACAGTAGCCTGATTTCACTGCAGATAGAATATTCTAATCAGTCAGCAGCTTATCAGCACATTTAAGGGCAGCAAATGCTTCACAAATCCTCGGGAATGCCAGCAGAAAATCCCCATCATTATTGACATAACTTTCTCAATAAGCCTCCTCAACAATATGATCTATTGTTTATACCCAGAAGCATCGCAGAGGTTCAGTGGAAAGGTGTGCAGAGGTTTTTCCCCCAGACAAATGAAGCCCTGGATTCATGGGTGAGAAACAGACTTGCTGGCATTCACAGCTCTTATTCTATTCAGTGGTCACAGCAAATGACACCCTTTCATTTTCCTTTCCTGCACTTCATAGTACAAAAGGAAAGCTTAAACCTAAACCAGCTATTTTTATTTTTGATTAAATCTTTCTTTCCCCTCTCCAGATGGTACATGCAGGGCTACGACATTAACCCGAAACAAAAATGAGCAACCAGAAGCGAGTGCTCCATTAGCTCAGCTCAGCGTCTGATGTGTTTATTTTCAGTGGATCTGTGAAGCAGGCTGACAAGCAGAATCTTTTGCTTCGCATATCGCTTTCAGAGCTCCAGTGAGCAGGCACCGTATGAAACAGCCAGGAGGAAAAGCTTCAGCAATACATGACTTCTTCTCTTTTTTTTCTTTTTTAGGCATAGATACAATTGATCAAAACTTTGATCGATGGAACAGGCACATCAAACACAAAATTAAGATAATTGCATTGTAACTACAAACTGACATGAGACTTTTTATGACACGATTTAGTTGAATTAGATAGTATTGACCTCAGAGTAGTTTGTCTCGGCAGAAAAATAAATTAGCTAAAAGGAGATACGACTACTCCAAATACAAACAGTAAGCTGTGCTTCTCAACTTCTCTAAGATCAGATAGGATGCTTTGATTTAGAGTCACTGAAAGGAAAAGTTTGGATTTTCAAGTTACTGTCACACGTGAGCACCTTATTCTCCAGAAGGTTCACAAAGTGCTACTACATGGCTTTGTCTCTGCCAGCTAAAGACCGGGCCAGGACACAGGTCTGTGTGTTGGCTTGGGATCATCCATACTGTAAGCTGTTTAGCAAAGCCCCTGGTTTTCACCTGTGCCAGCACCCTCTTAAGTTTCAGACATGGCCTGAGGGTTAGCACGAGCAGAGGACCTTCTTGCTGAGGGTTGGATGTAGCCCCTTGTTATGAAAAAGAAAAGATTCCAGCATGTGGATGAGAGCAATACTGTGTCCATGGGCCTCAGGACCAGGGAGCAAGTAGGAATGTACCTTGCGATATCTGACAGAGAAGGAGCAACAAACTCTTCGGCATCAAAACCAATATTATGTTATTGAAAACTGGACTTTCTGGCTATTTCTGGTGGCTGTAAGAACGCTCTGCTGTGCTAAAGCAATTCAGTCGACATCACTCTTTTGGAAACACAAAGCAACAGAAACTATCTTACTCTGAGCTAATTCCAGAACTGGACATATGGAAGAATGTGATGTGCAAAGGAATAAGAGCTCCTCAGCTACGACCCATCTTGCATCTGGGAGGAACAGAAGTGCTGTTTGTGGTGCTGTAGTTTACGAGAAGGCTCCTAGCTGGTAAACACCGACAGCATCGCTGCATGTAGGTATAGCTTGTGTCTCTGCTGCTTGGGGTAAATCACTATTACGGTGCCGTACCCTATCGACACCTTCTTTCCCATGTTTTCCGTGCCAGTTGAGAGTTGTCTCGTCTTAGGTGTTTGCACACTACACAGTACTGGCAGGAGGAAGGGAGGATGATGGTGACCAAAGTATTTAGCTTAATACTGTACTGAAATACAAGTAATAAATGGCAGTCATCACTAGCAATGACAACTAACTGAGAAGGTGAAAGTCCCACTGGCCTTGAGGAACGATCAATGCCTCAAATGCAAGAGAAAACTGAGATGTCCTCTGCCACCTGTAACTTCATTAAACCAGAGAGGTTTACCACTGAAAATATCTGGCGAGCACACCACAAATCTTCACTGAGTTCTCTCCTGCTTTCAGAAAAATGGCACCTCTTGAGACTTAGAATCTGCTGACACAGATGTTACAAAAGGCTTTTCATAGCATCGACGACAAATGAAATATTCTGCCGCTTATTGCAATCATTTTTGACGGCATAATTACAGGTATCCTTGCTCCAGGCTTCCTGAGTGATTCCCACCTGACAGACAGCCTCATAGATTTTCTGCATTCAACAAATGCTTTGGCACTCGCCCCCATATTGCAGCATAAATCCAGGAGTGGAAGAGACATCAGGTGACTCTCCATTTTGAATCTGTTTTACAGCTTTTAACACTTTTATCCCTTCTGTGTTGTTACAGAAAGTCTTGCTCTTGCCTTTCAGCTTTTTGAAACAGAAATAAAAAGGGCTAAATCACAAACATTAGAAACAAAAGATGAAAATGAGGCCTAACAGAACAGAGGTTCTGTTTATGCACATGAAATGCACGTTTGAACAAGTCAACATTATGTTTTATTAAAGACTGCTTAAAGTGAAGGTAAGAGAAACTAGAAACCCTTCATAGATATGAGCACCTGCAACTTCCATTAGTTTTACAAAGGCCTCAAAGGCCTCAATTTCTTTAAGGTTCAAGGTGCTCTGAGAACAAAAAGTACTTAAAAGAAACACACTACTTTTTAAGTGGCAGTGGCCATTGACAGATAATAACAATCTGAGGTAGGACAAGGGGTGCTTTTCTGTAGAAAGACAGAAGAACCTCTGAAAAAATTAGGACAACCTGATTTTTCTGTGCTTATTTTATCAGAGTAACCTGGTGCATACCCATTAATAATCTCTGGAATCATCTTGTCACTAAATCTTATTTCCATTGAGGAATGATATCATCTGTGATTATGGGCACCATCTTTAGCTTTGGCTTGAAGTATGCTAAGCTACTATTTTTCTTGTCCTTTGTCACTTTAATTCAGTGGCAAAGTATTCTTAATCCTTAACACCTTTCTACTTACTGTAGAACATGTATCTTTTTTAGTACATTTGGGGGTTTTCTTTATCTTTCTATAGCTGTTGCACTCATTTAATTGTCTTGAAACCACTCATATTTGTAGTAACATCTAGTCTAGCTTGCAAAAAATCCTCTTATTTCAAAATAAGCTTCATAGCTTTTCTCATCATTACTTCCTACAACAAGTCTTGGTGCTAATGTAAGCACAAAACACAACACTTAGCTTCCTGTTAAAGTTCTGCAACCTTCTAAAATCCAAGGAAGGTTGTACTGGTGGAACAAAGACAAGCCCAGCCCATTATATTTCAATAATAAATAAGTCAGGCAAAATACGTCCAAAGCCCCTCCTTGCTGCTTCTTAGCATGTCCTCACATGTGCTTCTTGCTCCCACATGCCATGGAGCACGAGGGAGCAATCTCTTTGTGTGGGGGCTGCTTCAGATCAGCTGAGAATACAATGAAAAGGAGAAGTTTTCCTTCTGGGCCTGTTCCCTAATATTACTCATACTTCCCTGTTTGTTACTTTCTCCTGGATAATGTAAATACCCACCAATTGGCTCTGCAGTCCCCGGACCTTCAACTGGAAGGTTTCGTATTCACAGTTCAACATTCCTGCCCTTACACCAGTATTACTCATACTGTAGTTGACACACAAGAGACAAAATATTATACTTTTGCTTCCTAAATCAGCAGAAAGCAGCTCTAGATTCCTTTAAATTGCACACTGAGGTTTGTAATATTACTACAAAATTGGTGGAAACATCCATCTTAATTTTCCCTTTTCAGAAACCAATTGGTAACCTAAAGAGCTGCCTTAATATGTGGCCTCAAGGTGACAAGGTGCATGTTATTCACAATTCCTGGTTTGTTTCTTTCCACCGTACTGTGCTATACTTAATAATGCAGCTGACAATTGTCTACCCATAAAGAAAATCATTTAGGAAAGATGCTGTCCAAGAAGTAGAGGAATTTGCAAATTCATCCCTTTCTATAGCTGTGGATGAGCTCTTTACCTTTGCATGCTGTTCCACCTATGCTTGTGTAAATGGGGGCAATAACAATTCCTCATTTATTTGTCATGAATGTATTACAAGGTTCATTATTCTATGAGGATCAAAAGGGACAAAATATTCTTTGAAATTTCTTGTTAAGCTTTTAATTAAATTCAATTTATAATTCTACCCTTCTTAATTTTTAGAAAAGTTTTCTTGAGAATATTGTTTCATAAATAATGGAAATACAGAGTTACAACAGTACATTTAAAATAATTAAAGTGTTCCGCTTGCAACAGTGCTGCTGAGATTCTGATTTCCTGTTCATACTTTGGGCACAAGGATTCAGAGTTCTAGACAATCATCATTTAAACCTGCCTAATCACATTATTCCCTGTACTGTGGGCTCCCTGTGAGCCCTTTTTGTTTCCAGGAGGATGTTCCTGACTCAGAATGGTCCAAAAGAAAACCTACATTTCTGAATTTTGAAGGACCTGGTCCCCTCTTCCCCCCAAAAATAGAAGAAGAGAAATAATATTGCTGCAGAATAAGTAAAGGTGGGAAAGGACAGTAACTGCTCCAAGGATATATTTCTCTCAATATAGGCTTCCCATTGAATGTTCCAAGCTGTGTAAGCAAGCTAAGCTGAGAAGAACAACCTAGTGTTGACTAAGGGTGGCGCTGGACTTCACACTGAGTGAAGGAAGGACCACAGGAGCAGAAAGAAAGCTATTCATGGGCACTAGTGTCCTTACCAGGCTGTGGTTGCCTCCAGTATGACACTGAGTGGTAACCCAATAGATAGAACAAGACATAGCAATTTTGCCAGCCCTCACTGACTGATATAACAATATAATATAATATAATATAATATAATATAATATAATATAATATAATATAATACAATATAATACGATCTCAAGCTGTTGCCTGAGTGATAATACCTCTTAAGACCAGCAGTGCATGTTTATCCAGGGTACGGAACCTCATCTGTACTGCAGGGCTGCTGTGCAACATCTGGCAAGCAGTGCGAGCAAGGAGGGTTGTCCGGAGGCTGGTTCCTTCGCACTGGAAGCACCTGGGTGCTGCGGTGAGCAAATGCAAAATTAGTCACCTCATGATGCCCACAGGAGCTTTTATTTCACAGAACTGGCATCCTTAACCCCAGCATGTACCTGCCCTGATGGGGAGTCTCTAGGGCAAAGAGTCAGAATTCAAAGGTAAAACGGATATCCGTATCTGGCCTGCCAGAAGCACTGGCACGTCTCAAAACTGATGTGGCAAGGAGGCGGCAGGGAAAAGAGCATAGCAGAAGTTCGTTTTGGACGGAAGCAGCAAATGACCAGCACATAGTGGCTGGCCCTGAACTCTTTCTTCAAAAGCAACAGAGGAAAATCACCCGCTGGAGAAGAAAATCACAAATGCTCAATCCTGTTAAGTGAGCTCCCAGTAGGAGTGATTTTTAAAATGAAAAGCATGCCCACTGTTCGGAGATACAAGCAGGAGAAAGGCAAGAAAATCTACAAAAGGAGAGAGGTGATGAAGAGAGACAGCAGGAAATCAAACTCCACTCAGAATAGCAACCGGTAAAGTTCCAGTGCACGACAGCCTGCAAAATAACAAATAAAACTCTCTCCAAGATGAATAAACCACTAACTGCACTGGTAGGAAAAAGAATGAGTTGTACCTACAGGTACCTACAGGGCCCTTTTAAACGGTAACAGTTAGAAGCCTGGATGTGAATACAGACCTCCTCTTCTTTCTCTAATTCACAATATACATGCTTTTGTAAAGAATAAGACCTTTGGCAGCAATGAAAAGGCATTATATTTCAAATGACCTACATCACCAGTCGAGGCTTTTTATTTTCTTCTGATATATTAATCCTCCATTACATAGAAGGTGATCAATTATAGGTCCAAATAATTCTAAATCAGATACCCTCACATTAGATTTCTACCTTGGTATAGTGAGTGAAGGCAGAAACTGCTGTAATCTATACCATAATCACAAGAAGTCTGATTCAGGAGTTATATTTAATTTGTAAGTGTTCTCACTCACCACTTTCATTACTCAGGTGTAGAAATGGCTCTGTTAGTTAATCCATGGAATTAGTGTTCTCATAAGGAATCCTGCAAGGAATGAGTTGCATATACTTTACCATTGAAATATGTGACATTCCTATCAAGAATATCGGACAATGTTTCATGCAGATTAACTCAGCAGATTTATTTTAGATTTTTTTCAACTTTACTACCTTTTACCAAGTTCAGAGGTAGTTTATCTGCCCTTTTGAAAAGTTTGAGGTAGTCTATACTCATTAGATGTAGGATCTTTGAGTGCTCAGGCATGGTACATGGCTTTAAGGACTCAATTAGGAACTTAAAGCACTACTCAAAACTAGAAAGATGGGTTTATTTCATTAGTATTGACAGGTAGGTCATTGAGAAGTTCACCACAGGAGGAACTCATTTAGATAATAAATCCTCACTAGTGTTTACAGTGTAAGCTTTAGTTCCTGTCCAAAAGAAAAAGGAAAGATTCCTTCTTTTTCCAATAAAGAAGAAATCATTAGGATTTAATGTAAATATATTTATGTAAATAAATAATGTAAATATATAAAAATATATTTAGGATGATTGGTGTCACTGGGGAATTTTGGACAGACCTATCCAGGCAGTAATTTTCAATAACACAGCTCTGCCATTTCACTTCTGCTTCAAATGCTAAATATTCCGGTACTGCACAGCACATTATCATGGAAAGGCAGGTATGTACTTAACTGTAGCTATCTGGGAATTCTTCATGGTCTGGCTTCCTTTGATAATAAGAAACTGCATTTAACTTATTGCCTCCAATTAACTTATCTAGTCCAAGTTGCTTAGCAATCTTAAATCATTAAAGTGTTCAGAATAATTGCTTTGGATTTTTATTTCATCCATTTTTATTAGTAACGTTTCATTTGCAGCCAGTTAGAGGTACTTCTAAAGAGTGTCTTCTTTCACAAAAACGAGGTGGGCAGCAGACCGAGGAAGGTCCCCTAAGGGTTTGGGGTAGCCACTACTGAAATACTCAGCAGTGCATTAACCTGGGTTCTGCAAAGTTGGCAAAAGCAGGGTCAAGCGAAGGCTAAACCCCTTCCCTTCTTTTGGTGGAACCTCTGCTCACACAGTGTTTAATTGGTTTTATTCAGTGCATCTAGGTGTTTTGGGACCTCTGCACATGCTCTTCCTTCTGACCATTCCCATTCCTGCTGCTGCTGCCTTTGCTACAACAGTTAACAATTTCCTGGTGCAGATGGTTAATCTTCCACTGTTGCCCTGCGGCAAAACTGCAGTAGAGCTGAAGTTCCACCTAAGAGCAATTTTCTGTGTAACTAAAACAAGCATCCAAATTTGGGGAGTTTTTAGGAGGGTTGCAAACACCATGTATTCGGATGATTTCAACTGAACACAGATGAACTGTCTCTACATCTGAAAGTGATCTTTTGTCTTAAAAGTATTGAAAATGAAGGTAGTATTGAACTTTAATGTAAGCAATTGTATTTGATATAAGCAACTTTGATATAAGTTGCTACTGTACACTGAAGGATATTCATGGAAGTTGCACTACTTCATAGATTGCTATGATAATCAGGTCAGTAAGTATATGCCTAGGCACGTAATTTGTCTGGCTTTGCGAGTAGGCTGAACATGCAGATAGGTACTCTTGCTAATCCCCGATTTTGTTTAAAGCACTGGAGATCACTGGCTGTACTGTTCACGCTAATAGGCTGAGTACTACCCTCTACTCCTTTCTTTCTTTCTTTCTTTTTTGTCATAGGAGTAACTTGTAGGTAGCATTTTTCAAGAATAAGGTGGAAGCCAAGGCAGGGAAGTAAGTGTGCATACCTGCCCATATTTGTACCCACAACAAAGCCTATACATAGATCATACTCAAAAGTAGGTATTGAAAGGATATGCTTGTTTACAAAATCAAGCTCTTAAACATTAGGGAATATGAAAATTAAGTTTGCCTGTGCACAGGTAAATCAATTCTGTTGTGGTCTTGCATTATGATGAGTGTTTGATCATATGGCTACATTTTTTTTTTTTTTTGCCCACAGGTGTCTGGGATGGATTAGGATCACTTGCTGGGCAGGTTTTCAATATTCTGTTTTATCATCATAGTTCAGCACGTGGCCCTGTGTCTTGGGTACTGCACTCTATTCAAGCTCTATGCTAGATACATAATTATTAATTTCATCAGCAGCTTTTTGTTGGAAGTCACTGCTATTGTTTTCAAGTGGCTCACAAATAGCCACAAAAAAAATTGTTTTTTTTTTCTCTCTCAAATGAGGGGACATTGTTATCTTCATTTTTCAGGTGGACTGGAAAGACGCAGGAAGATTAAAGTCCAGAGGTCCCACTAATTTCAGCCACCAAAGATCTCTGCTAATTACCCTTGTGGAAAGCTGATAGTGTTAGCAATAGCCTTTCTGCGGTCCAGTGGTAACGAAGCTGTGCCAGCAGCTGTCACGGCCGTTTGCTGACAGGGGAGGCACTGGAGAAGGGAAATGTGCTGCCACAGGCAAACGCGGGCTTGTTGCATCCCTCTTTGCAGCCACTGCCCCTAGGACAAGCTGATCCCTGACTCTGTGCCCTGTCCCTGTTGGAAGTAATTTTCTCCCACGTGCCCCCAGGAGCATTGAGGTAGCTCTGCTGCCAGCCCCATGACCGGTGCAGGGGACCCGCAGCAGCCCAGGGCAGGAGCTGTTTGGTCATCCCGTTGGGTGCCAGCCTGGAAAGGACGAGCTCTTTAAGGAACTGAATTGCTTTCCTGTGCTAAGCATACTCATAACATAGCTTATAATGGGGGCAAATTTGGGTTGGCTTTCGCTGGAGCTGCAAAGGATCTCTCATAATTTCAGGAAGTCCTAACAAGGCTATCTGTTTTCCCTCAGGGTTGTTCTTAGGTAGGAAAAAAAAAAAGTCTCGAGGTGGATTTTTCCCTGAATATTTAGCCTGTGAGAAAATCCGCCCAGAAAAATTCAGCCCAGCAGGTTAAAGTGTGGCAAAATTCTTAGCAGACCGGCAGAAAAATCATGGGCACCTTTGCTATTGAGTAGCACTAGTAGTGGCCTTGCTGCTGCTAAGAAGTCATATCTGTGCACACCTGCGTGCTCACCCAGGGCATGTGCGCACACAGCACACCAACACCGCAATTAGCAGGGGCCTGAATGCCCTCTCCTTTTTTCACTTGCTCTCGACTGTCGAGCTTAATCTTGCAGACATGCTTTAATTCCGAACTTAGAGAAGCAGCGGGAGTTTGTATAAAATTGGTGTAAGTTTTCGGCTGCTGAGAGCAGAACGCTCCACGAGACAGTGTGGAATAAATCCAGAGGAAAGCCGTGACGCTAATTGTGCGTCGTGCTGAGCGCACCTACTGCCGCGGAAGGTGACTCCCACCCAGGTGATGGATGGGATTCACAACAGGCTAGGACCTCCGCATATCTCACCTCTACTGAATTACTTAAAGCATAGAGAGGTGGCCTAATTTAAATTAATTGCATTTAAGCAGTAAGCAGAGACTCATACAAACAGCTAAACGACAAAGCAAAAGAATTTGCTGCAATCTTTCCTCTTTTTGGTGTGGGGTAATGCCTTAAGAGAATAAGTCATGAAGCATGGGGGGAAATAATCATTTGCCTATGAAAAAAAAAGGTGTTACTTAAAAAAATGAGATATTTTGAAAATTAATTATATCTTTTAATTTACACGAGGGCAATGTATGTATCAGTAAGGACTCAAATTTGCAAGGAGTGTGAAACAATAATTTAATATTCCTGAGATATGTTATCCGCTCCATTCCCATGGTTTTATACGTGCGTAAAATTCATTGGAAACTGCCTTAACTGTTTTCCTTCTTATTAAACAGTCTTCTAAAATCTATAATTCAGTGAGACATTAAGCAGTTGGCATTTGTTTCTACACAATCCAATTCCACAAGCCCCACTGTGAATTCAGCAGGGCATTCTGTACTAGCCAGTTTTTGTTATCAGTAACTCTACATGAAAGGACTTGCTTTTTTCCCACTAACAGAACAAACCATAGAATAATAAAGTTGTTCAGTATTTTAAAACATTTGTTTGCATTTCAGCCTTGGGATTTTAATGCTAAGAGCTGTTGAGATGCCCTTGAATCCAAGTATTTCTTACTGGTTAGTATGCTTACTGTATGCTTTTATGTCCTACAGATGAACATACACAAGCTATAGTAATGTTTGGACGTGAGCAGAATAACATCACTAAATTTCCATGGGGAATCTCAAATATTCAATGAACTACATGTATGTTAGCACATTATGAATTAAAAAGCCAGCATAGACACTTCATTCTGAAGATGGCAAGTAAGAGGCTGAAAACACAGGATGAAAAAATCAGATCCTGACACCACATCTCCCCTTATCTTCCTAGCATGATCTGTGCCTTTTAGGAGCCTTATTTCTCCAGAATGATAACAGTTTTTGCCCTTCACACAGCTTATTGACTGATAAGCTTGTCAGCTGCATTCCCTTTACAGATATTTACCTCAAAGGCCTCTTTGGACTTACAATATCCTAAGGTCCCTATTGCTCTTTTGTCACCACTTGTGTGTTTGTGTGGTGCATATCACAACCTCCTCTGCTTAAACCTGGTGCTGGCCTTGAGGAACCCGCTTCTGTTAAATAAAATGAACAGTGTTTTAGAGATGACCAAAATGTGATGGAGTGTACAGGGAGGACCTCTTATATGAGATCTTTCCTATGTTGTCCTATGTGGCTCTAACAAGCAAAAGTACAACACATTTTTTAGAAAACTGCACACCTGCCCCATTTCCTTGGTTTTGTTGTCCATCTGCCTTTATCCTGTATGATAGAAAATAGGAATTTAGCTCGATTTATCAGCATTGTCGGAATAGCACTAGACTTTGCATTAATCTGGAGAAACTCTTTCAAAGGAGAGTAATTTCAACTAAGCAGATAAAACTCTGTCTTTGACAGTCAAAGGCTCTGAGTTTGGGCTCAGTCAGTGCAGGAGAGCACGTATCCAAACAATCAGCAACATTAGGCTAACTTTGCAATACTAAAATGAGGAGTTTTGTTGCTGCTCTGCAGACTGGCAGGCAAGATGCTTGTTTTTCTGGGTTTACATATTTTATTTTTTTAACTTGGTGAATTATTGACAGACTGCTGAAATTATTGCCAAGAGCCAACTTCTAATCTGCCTTTTCCAGTAAAATGATCTATCTCCCTCCCCTCCACACTCACAAATGCAAGACATCTCATATGCTCATCTTGTTGATGGATATCACATCAGAGCTAAAAGCACCATTTTACAGATGGAGGGAAGAGCACAGCACAGTTACAGAAGAAGCAGCATGAAAGTTTTTGCCCAGCACAACATTGTGCCAACAGAGAGCTTCCAGGCTGTGCAAAAATATATAACACATTAATGAGCTTGATTTTTAATGAATTTTTAAATGAATTTGTGCTGGTACAATCAGTTTGGTTAACTACTGAGCAACACTTTTTGTGTTCACAATTAATTGTGGAAGTAAAATGACAGGCATGCAAATAGAAGCTGGATTTAAACCATCATGTTCCAATTAAATACATGACTGCTAACTACATAACTGGAGACTTGTAACAACTGTATTGTCAGAAAAGATCAGATAGGTCTTTGGAGACACTTATTGTAGGAAGCCAACCTAAGGGTTGAATTTTTGTGCTCTGTGATATCTGTTAGGAGACCTGGGTTGTTCCACTTCAGAAACCTAAGTCATGAGGTGAAAATGAAAATTTGGAACACTGACAGGCTATAAGGACTAAATATGACAGGACAGCAAAGTGTCAGGGCTTTTGTTTTGTCCTTTGCACTAGAAAAATACAGTTTATTCTCATTACGGAATAAGCTTTCCATGTGCAGAGAGAGTCTCAGCCCCTGTGCTCACTAATTGCAACTTTTGACTACCCAATTTGGGTAAGATTTCTGAAGGTGCAAATTGTGAAGTGTTAGGATCAGTCTTGCTGGTGACAAATAGTACTGTATTTTAGGATATGTTCCTAGACATTAGGACTTAGGAGAAGTTAGATCCATTAACTCAGAGAACGATTCAGGGTCGCTTTGGCCTTATTTTAATCATGACTGCTTATTTATTTATTTATTCATCCATTCATTTATTTATTTATTACTTTGGGACACCCAAGAATGAAGCATACTTGATTTAAAAAAAAAAAAAAAACTTCTTCAGAGAAGATTAGAATCTGTATAACTTTTAAAATACTCTGTTACTGTATGGAAATTTCTAAGAGAAAAGCACAGCGCAAGTTCATTGATTTCTCAGTGCTCTGTTTCCCTGCCAAGCACTTTTTGCACATCACTTGGCACTCCCTTGGTAAGATATATGCAACATCCCCTTAGTCCGCCTTCCAAGGCGCAGGTCAGCATGCAGTTGTTGGTCAGGGGACTGTGATAATCTTGGGAGTAATGGAGAGGTCTCCTGTCCCTTTCTTCAATAACTTACAGCTGTGCTGTTGTTGTTAAGGGTGTTGAGAAGTGTTCCTGAGCTGTGTGGGTATGGGGGACAAGTGAAGGATTTTCTGTCGTAGTTTTTAAGCATCCGCAGAGATCCCCCTTTACTTCATGTCTCTTGTCCAGCAGCAGCGCTAAAGGGTGGCTGAGGACCCGAGTCATGTCCTGCGATTTCTTCAAGTCCAGCACAGGGAAAACCTCTACAAGTCCTTGCTGTTGGGATCCAGTCCAGATATCCTGAGAGTTTTGAAGAACTTGTAGTGGGAGAGAAGATATTCTCATTTTAACTATTTTTTTTTTTCAGTTTCTTATAAATCTTTGTGAAAAAATGCGGGGAGAGCAGAAGAGGTGCCAAACTTGGGGCCTCTTGAGCCTATCCATCCTGCCAACTCCCTAGAGTCCCTTAGACTGCATGCACCTAACAGGAACATTGTGGGACACTGGGGATACTGAAGACAGAGAGGACACTGGCTAGATTTTTTTCTCATCTGTCTACATTTCATTGCATGCTGCCAGCTGAAGACACAGACTAAACACTCAACTTTCCTGGCAGCAGAAGTGCAGGTCTGCCACATGGAGACACAGTAAGGCATGATCCACACGGGCCAGGAGCAGCATGAAGATGGGGCTGGAACAAAGGCCACATTCAGCAGTGGAAGTGTGTCCTAGCCACTGGCACGTCAGGACAAGGAGGATCGGTGGAGGGATGGTAAGCAGGCTCGGTGCTGGGTAGGACATTTGCCATCTGCAGCCGCTGCATAGTGATGTCCCAGGCTGCCTGCAGCTACTACCTGGCTCTGCAAACCTCCAAGTGATGGGAAAAGAGACAGCAAAGGAGTCTTGTCCTCTATTATCCTTTGAAATGGGGATTGTTAGAGCTAATGATCCACAACTATTCATGTGGGCACCTTCACTGTTTCTGCCTTATGGTCTCTCCATGGAGAGACTGCTCACTTTTAACACAGTTGCAGGCCTGACAGCAGTTGTCCTGCTGCTGGATTTTGCCTGGGGCTAAAAGGAGTCCGAACAGAAAGCCAAGTTACAGGGCTGATGGTACAGGCTGGGTGGCATGGGATTAGTATAGAATAAAATTGAATAGGATATGTATATATGTTTAAGATGCTAACCCTATCCTATTCCCTGGCCTCTTGACTGTGAGACCTACTCCTCTACTGTGGTAGAAAGGGCAAGAGAGGTTAACTGTGGAATGAGCCCCCTTTTGTACAACTAGCACCATTGCTACAATGGAGAAATGTGAACAATCAAATGAGTATTTTTCGAGGAAAACTGGTAGTGAGGGTTCCTGACAGGATGGAGGAGAGGATAAAGAGATTTTGGTCTTTTGGACTTCTGACTCCAGCTAAGTGGCTTTGAGGCACCTGGTTATGCAGGAAAAAAAAAATGGGAGAGATTTAAAAAAAGGACAGAGCAAAAAGAGGGGCACTCAGGAGATATTATTTAAATGTCAGGACTGCATGACAGTTAGATAGTGAATTTGTTATTTTTTCAAAAAACTGAGTTGAAGAGCATCCTCTGCCTCATGTGGTTAGCCAAAGGGCCATCTTTTTATAATTCTTGTGAAAGCATCATAGAGATTTATTTGTCAAATAGTAGTGCAACTGACAATGATATCGCAATAGGCTTCTACTGGGTATCCAGCTTCCTCCCCAAGGAACGTGTTCTAGGGCAAAGGGAAAGTGATTGAGAAGTTACCCATTCTTTTGCAAAGCTTTCTCTGTTTTAAAAATTTTGCTGCTGAGGAAAAAAATTGGACCAAGACAGAACTAAATCTCTTCTATATGCACAAATGTATAAAAATCATTTCTCTACTCACTTCGCATTGCCTGTGCTTCCCCCTCACACACCTCTTTGTCATTCAAAGTACGCTCGCAGGAAACTTCAAGAGAAGCTGCCAACAACATTATCAACATCAAGAGAGACAGACACACCAATGACACAGGATGTAAGTGAAAGGATACCACTGAGAAAAGCTACACAGATGGTTTCATAGATTAAAAATGTTGGCATTTCTAAAGCTTAGGGTTGCTAAAAAGAGAGACAGAGAGAGGGAGAGGGTGGAGTAACTTACTTATTCCATCCTTCTGGTTTGATATTTCTGTAGGCCCCATCTGTACTACCCAAGAGTGGGTTTGTGCTTTTGGTTGTACTCTCAGCCTGTTCTTCATGGTGTTTATAGACTATCCCAGATGCCAATTTTTACTTTGCAAAGCAAATTGATAGCTCCTTGCAGAAAGAATTGTTCTCTTCTGGGACCGTGCCAAGGCATTTTGCATTTATTAAGTGATTTACAGTCCCCCAAAGTCCTGTGAGGAATGACCCTGCTGCTCCTAGGGCAGAGGAGTAGTGGGGTCTCTCTCTTGGCCTGCCTCAGTTTTAGTGAGACAAATTCCTAGTTATAGTCACAGTTCATGTAATCTCTCCTTGCCTAAAACTGAATCACTCATTCTTGTAGCTCCCAAAATGTGGTCTCTTGCACCATATCAAACTGTTTTCTAGGGTACTTCCAATTCCAAGTTACAGTAACTGAATGTATTCTGAGAAATTTGGATGGTGCTATATTTGTCCAAAAGTTTGTGAAGAACAAAAATGACTTTGTCTCTTTCACAAGGTTTTTGGGGCCATCAACACTGAAATTTCAACAAGCAGATAGAAAATTTAAGAGGGTCTCCATGACCCTTCTAGAATATGTGACCAAAGTAATTAAGTTTTGGGAGTTCTGACTTCTGAACAAGTTATCTGAGCTTAGCTGTCTTCTTCTTGATGAGTAATGGCCAAACCCCTGCTGTGACAGCCCGCCCCAGCTTGCCGTTCTCCTCGCTTCTTGCCCATCAGTAAAAGTGCCCCTGTTCCTTAGAGCATTGCAAAACCCTAAGGAAAAGTTGAGGTCAACTTGGAAGCCCCCAGCCATGCTGTGGATGCTGCTTGCGGGTGTACTCCTCCAGGGCACTCTCCTGCAGGCTCTTCGGACAGTGCTGCACCGAAACGTGCTCCACTTCACCCCATCCAAGCCTGTATCTTCTGCCAAACAGAAGGTGACAAAGAAACCCAGAAATTCTTTTTTTCAGTCTCAGTCCTCTACCTGGGTTGGCTTGTGGTGGGTTTCACTTTCCCGTCTATGAAATGTTCATGACAATAATAAAATTCCTGGTGGTTATTCTGAAAGACCCAGACAGTTGCTGCAGACACAAACCATCCTTGGGTCAGCTTCAGCATCTTCTATGGATGAAGTGCTGCTCTGGGCTGCAGTCTGTGACACTCTGCATTGGAACCCAAGTTCAGGTAATCCTGAATCTCTGCCCAAAAATTTGAGACCAGGACAAGTGCTCAACTTAAAAAAAAAAAGAAAAAAGAAAGAAAGAAAGAAAAGAAACACTTATAAGTGAGCAAATGCAACTCTTTTTTTGAGGACTATATTCTATAGAAGTGACCCAAGGAGAAATAAACCAGCAGACAGAAATACATAGACAGACAAACGAACAGATGATAAAATCAGTCTTTTATACTGATCTGATTCTAACATATTGCAAAGAAGCAGCTTTAAAAGATGGCACTTCCTTTTACAGTCCTTTTCAGAGATAATAAGTGTACTTTGCTAGAATTTTGGTCTAACCGTTTAACCATCAAATTACCTTCTAGCAAAGGTTTGCCTCCCATCATTAAGTAATTCACTCAAGGTAAAAAGTGAAATAAAACCTGAGGATAAAGTAGTCCTAGATGTAAGTCTCATTTTGCAATAAAGAACAGTGTGGTTGTGTGTTACCTGGTGTTATTTCTTGCTTTGTTACAGCTTTCAGAAAGCAGGGATTACAATATGTATCTGTTGATCAATATCAAACTAGTAGAATAAAATGTCAGGGAGAAAAAAAACTGAAATCATACTACACTTCAATACCAACAGAGAAAATCCCAGCATTGTTAAATGGCAGCAATAAAACTAGCAATTGTTATTTAGTTTTAAGTAATGAACCAAATAAAAAATATAGAACTTGCTACATTGCCTCCCAAATGGAGCTTATTACACTACTGCTTGAATGTTTGCACAATCTTTAATCTAAACATTTTCTCTTCAGGTCTTAATAATAGGCATGGGTGGTTGCAATTTGCTTCCTCTTCAAAGGCAAAAAAATGAAAGACGAAAACAAAATGCTTTAACAATTTGCTTGTGAGCAGAAGTGGTTCATTCAGCCAGAGGAGGCTGGTAGGGTTGAAAGTCAGAGAATTTCACCCCCACGATTTATCTTCCAGCCAGGTAAGGGCAGGATTAGCATGTGGGCTCTCCAAAGCTGCTCCCCCAGTGAGAAGGAAGAGCCATTCATCACTATTTACCAGGCCTTTGTTCTGCTGCAAACCCTCACAGAGAAGAAATAAAAAGAGTAATTTGTGTTTCTCAAAAGGAGACGTACACACATTCTTATAGTAGTTCAAGGATTTTTTATTACATTTTTAAAATATAAGCAACCAAGAAAAGCATTTAGAGGTGAATGTTAATATATTCCACTCCTCGCGGCCCACAGGATTCTCAATTCTCAGTACAGTTTTTTTCATTATGCATCCTTTGTTTCTGGAATTACTGTGATAGTTTACTGGTTTGAAGGATTTTACAGTCGCAGTCATAAATAGGAGCAATCTTAACCTTGAAACTTGAATGACAAAATAATCCTGTTTAAAACAACTTCTGAGTAGCACAAGGAAGAAGACAGAAATAATTTTTTTTCCTTTTTTTTATATGTATGCCTACCTCAAGCTCAACTTGCTATTTAAAATTGATCATCTGATGAAATCCCAAATTTTAAAGGCTTTGGGTCTGATTATTTTGTGAAGGAATAGAGGCAGGCTGGCACAGTTATTCTCAGCCTTGGGACCTGTAGATCCCAGACCATTACCTTTGGGGTGCTGATGCTTATGTCTTCACACACGGTTAGAAATCATTATGGAAACTGTGGATTCAGATGCTTACCTGTAGGGTAAATAAGCAACTTTCCCTCTTGGACTAAATTTAATTTCTCCAATATTTTGTTCATTGGTTTCTGGCGCTCTTGCTGCAGCATTGAAGCATTGCTTGTTATTCAAGGCTGTCAGGTTTGGAGGCAAGAGGTGGATGAAGGGACTGCAACTTTGCACGAACTCTTCCCAGATATCTGCCCACTTGGATGAGTGGCTGCAGTGGCCGGGTAGGATTATCCTCATAGAGGATGGAGTGGTGGGGATTCCCTGGACACAGTTCAGCCATTGCCACTGGTGAGTACTTTTATCCAA
Organism: Crypturellus undulatus; assembly: GCA_013389825.1. Lineage (NCBI taxonomy): Eukaryota > Metazoa > Chordata > Aves > Tinamiformes > Tinamidae > Crypturellus > Crypturellus undulatus. The sequence continues at coordinate 824,249 of VWPW01029434.1, forward strand.
ACCCCTTCCTTGGTCTTGTTGGTCCAGGGAAGGTGGACCAATACCTTGGGCTCTTCCATCATGACCCACAGGATGACTTTCTGCAGGGATATGTAAGATTTTGAGTTTTATACAGATTATTGGAGTGATATTTAATAGTCACAGCGTTCAGAAAGCCAGATTAGAGAGCACAGTGCACCTTTTAGAGTTAATTTCTATTACACCTCTAACCTTTATCCAACCTTACAGAGAACTCCTCCCTCCTGGTGGTCAAAACTGTTTTAAAGGAGACACTAAACCGTCATTATCAATATGAAGTAAAATAGACAATAAAGCATGATGCCGTGAAAGATGATATTCCAAATAATGAATGACAAAGTTACTACACTTGTAGTACAAAGACAAGGTATTGCTCTCCCTTGAGCAGAGCAGCAGCAGAAGACCTGCAGACTGATTCCTGAGCTTTGGAATCTGAGTTGGAGTAGTTCTCTTGAACACTCTGGAACAATTTCTATTCTTCAAATTGTGCATCCCTACCATTACAAGCTCAGGGGCCTTTGATCTCTTATTCCAGATGAACGGGATACCTTCAAGGCAGTACAAATTTCCCCCTTAGCCAAGAGAGCTGATAGGAGAAACTGGCACCAGAGGACAACCACATCTNATAATGAATCACAAAGTTACTACGCTTGTAGCTATGTACAAAGACAAGGCCTTACTCTCACTTGAGCAGAGCAGCAGCAGATGTGCAGACACCTTGATTCCTGAGCTTTGGAATCGAGTTGGAGTAGTCCTCTTGAACACACTGGAACAATTTCTATTCTTCAAATTAAGCATCCCTACCTTTACAAGCTCAGGGGCCTTTGATCTCTTATTCCAGATGAACGGGATACCTTCAAGGCAGTACAAATTTCCCCCTTAGCCAAGAGAGCTGATAGGAGAAACTGGCACCAGAGGACAACCACATCTGGAAAATGTATAGCAAAATAAAGCTGAGAAGAATTTGATTTTGACTTGCTTTTGTGAGGGAAAGTGTTACAGAACATACCTTTAGTAATGAGACAGTGTGCAAAGGAGGGAGTTACAAGTCTAGAATATGTATATAATAGCTGAGAAAAGGAAATATTGCTGGATCATTATTAAAACTTGCACCTACAGAAAGTCTTTCATCTCTAGGATCCTCTAGGAATTGTGAAAAATATCTACATGACTTTTTTTTTCCAGGTTAATCTGGGGATCAGTCTTTCATCTCTAGGATCCTCTAGGAATTGTGAAAAATATCTACATGACTTTTTTTTTCCAGGTTAATCTGGGGATCAGTCTTTCATCTCTAGGATCCTCTAGGAATTGTGAAAAATATCTACATGACTTTTTTTTTCCAGGTTAATCTGGGGATCAGCTGGGAACTGAGTATGCATTTTTCTGACTTCCACATTTCCTGCTACGAATATTCCTAATACCTTGATACTGTCAGTCAATCCCTTATACTCTGTAAGCCTCAAGAGGCTGGCCATAAGAAATTAGGATAGGAATTTATTTTCCAGGTTATGCCACATACTTTTTTTTTTTTTTTTCAATCAGAGTTAAGTTAAAGGAAAAAGGCAATTAGAAAGATATTATTTAAGCCTGAGTATATACCAGGCAAAAAGACAGTTCTTGCTGCCAGCAACAAGACTCTTGGGATCTATCAAATATTGAATGTTGAATACAGACTCTTTAAAATGCAGGAGCAATTAAATATCCAGACAGACTACAATTTAAAAAAGACTAGAAATTTCAATTAGGTAGAAATATTGAAGAAAGGTTATCTATAGCTAAAAGGAAGTAATTCATTGCAACTTATGCTGGGAGATGGAAGTGTCGAAGAAACAATGTCAGGTCTGTGTAGTGCATACAGAAAAGTGGATCCTAAATCTAGCTGGTAACTTAATAAAGGGAGGTGGAGGTGTATTATGTGAGTGTAGATAGCCAGTGTTATTATAGGAGTAAACCTAAAGTGCTTAACTGTTCTAATAGATGATCTATCATAGGGAGGAAAATAACACACATGCATACACACACACACATAAATACACATGTACGTGTAGCTGATGATGTTATAATGCCACAGAGGTGGTGAACAGGAAATGAAAGAACCTGTTGAAATGGAATATCTTTCTTACTGCATGCACAAAACACAGGAAGCTGTTAAACACATAGATATATGTATATATGCACGCACACACACACACACACACACACACACATATATATTTATATAATGTGTTTAAAGATCCAGCATCAACATTAACAGGGAGATTCGTAGCCACATGAAGTAGCCAGGACTTTGTGTGAAAACCTGTCGTATCAGACCAAGCTGCACTCCTCACAAGTCTCCTACTAATTCAGTAGGAGACTACTCTTTTTGGTTGTGGACTAATGTGGACTAATTCAGTAGGAGACTAATTCTTTTTGGTTGTGGACTAATGTCCGACTCCAAAAACCTGGGGACAAGCCTTGTATTTTTCCAATCACTCAGGTCAACACCAGTAGCATGAGCCATGGAATTTTGGATAGTAGTTCCTACATCTTATCTCATGGCTTGGAGAAGAGAATATCCTTGGGGCTTCCAGCTCCCTGAGTAGCCACTTCTTATGTAGACAACTATGTAATAAAAATAATAATAAAAAAAAATGTTAAGAGAATCTCAGTATCACTGATAAAAAATGCAGAGACTTTTACCTCTTGGGAAGTGTTTTTGAATCTGGCTCTGATTAACAGTGATCAAAATACATTTTTATCCTCTGAAGGTGAGGGAATGCTTTTGTTTCAGGCATCGCCACGACGGTGAAGATTAAGTTTTTGTGTCTACAGATCTGACCCTAGGCCGCAGGGTAGCCAGAAATGCTCAAAGAGGAGAATGAGGAAAGCAAGGAGGAATTATTTGTGGCTAAAAGGCAAGCCTCTCAACACACCTTAAAGCTTTTTTGCTTTCAGCTGCTCTGCCTCTCATCTCGTGTTGTCTGATCTAGCATTCAACTGACTATCAGAGACAACCTGCAAAATGTGGCATAAAAAAGCCAGTAGATGGACAGGATTTGCCTTCTAATTCACTAGCCTGTGCTTAGTGCTGAGGAGGAGAGAAAGAGATGGAATTGCGATCTGAGAGTTTTGTCTTTTGCTAGGTGAAAAAGGAAGACTTGAAGATGGGACCCTTGAGGAAAAATTCAGGACTGACAGGGGCCACAGACAGGGGCAAGGGAAATTTTCTTACAGTGAAAGATGGGACCTTATTTGAGACAGACAAAAAATAGAAACATAATCTTGAATGAAGGATTGTATAAAGCATTTGCCTGGAAGGGAAGAGCAGGAGAGGATGGTATGTTTGCTTAAGAGATGAGAAGAGCAAAAGGATAAACAGATCAGGAAAAAGCTGTTCCTTTAGGGATGGAAAAGTAATAATCACAGTAGAAATTATGTACTTTGCACCATAATGGCAAGTGACCAAAACTCAGAAGGTAAATGCAACTCTTAAGGGAGACAATGGGACTCAGTGTTTGTTACAGCTAATGCCAGACAATATTAATTCGCCCCACCAGGTATTAGTGAATATTAATATTATGTCATTAGCGAGCTTTCAATGCTACTGGCAGTATGTTGAGCCTTTTCTAGGACAAAATAAAAGAACTCAGTTTCTAGTCCTCATAATTTTATATCTTTTATGAACAACATATTCACTTTTAAAAATAAAATACAGCTTGTAAAAGTAGTAATTTACAGCTAAGGGCTGGTGTTCTCATTAAGCCCATTTTATGCACCTGTCTTCTATTCACTCTTTTGAAATTGTAGACCACAAATAAGTGTACTGGGAGTGAGCAATTAGCCATAATTGTTGTTTCTTTATAATATTTGGGGACGTTGAGAAGATTTCTTACGTGAGGGTGCCCTTTGTGAGGAGGGGAATTCACAGCGATTCTGAAGCTTACAACTGAAACCAGCATATCAACAGAAGTCTGCAGCAAGGAGAGGAAAAATGGATGCAGAAGGGATGCTTTTGACAGCAAGGACTAATTCCTGCTAGGTTTCAAATAATTTTCATGAAATAGTTGCTTTTTCATCTCTGCTAAAGGCTTCAATAGTAACAAGCTCTTTGATGTCCCAAATTTGCCATAATGGTGTGTATGTTTAAATACACCTGCCTGTATAATGCTCTTTAACATTGCTGATCCTCTGTGTAATGAATTAGAATTTTCACTCTTGTAAACAGAACCAATGTGAGATTAACAAACTAAGCCAAAGAGTATTGATACATGGAACTGATGCAAAGCAGGTTAGAAAAGATGCTAATTACCATGCTTGGGTGATTTACAGTCTAATCCTATCAAAAACATTTGAAAACAAAATTACGGGCCCTGAAACAATGGGTCACAGCTGAAGTATTAAAAGCAGTAGTTCAATTTTTGCCATAGTTAGTCCCTTCAACACTCCTTAATACTATGCTAGATATGATTTTGTTGACTAAATATAAGCGTTTGTATTTCTTTTTTTTTTTTAAAAAAATGATTTAATGTAAAATCTGCTCTTCTCAAAGATTTTTTTTAAGGAAATGAATAAATTTCTCCATCAATTTGCAAATCTAAACTATTCAATTCAAATAGTAACTGCAACAGTGTGAAAAGCTATTTACAGGTCTGCAGCCATCTCTGGTTTCATCAATTTGTTTTTCAGTCTTTGTTGTTATTTCTTGTTTCTTATGGATCTCCTGGGACAGCTTCTTGCTTGAGGAGAGAATGTCAATAGCTCATTCATCCTCCAGGATGTTTCCTTACAACAATGAGAATATTTTCCAAATTTAATCTAGTTCTTTTGACTGTTTTCTGTAAAATGATAAAAAAAAAAAAAACATGAATGTCATCTGAATAAGGCTGCTGTATAATAACAGTCTGGTTTTGCCTGGTTTCTATACTATAGGGGATATTAAAATAGGCTACAACTTTCAAAAATCCATGGCTGAAACTCAGCACCATTTTATGCATTAAGTAAATTCACAGTACTGTAGATACAACACAAAGTTCATCAGTGAAAGGTTTTTTGCCTTGTTTTGAATTCACCGTATTCATTAAACTTGTAATTAAACCTTGTGTGCCTGTAGGCTACTCTTCTGCAATGTTTATTTTAGGAAATAGCTTGTATTTTCCTCGGCCATGAGATGTTTCTCATACTGTACATTATCAAGACACTCTGTGATATTCATAGTATTCATTGTTACAAAAACAAAGGAAAGAAAGTAAGAACACGAATATAGACAAGCTTTTATACTCTGGATGTGTTCTAGAAAGAAAAAATCTTGAATAGATGGAGGTCCAAAGTTTCTGAAGATATAGTATATGGAAAAAAATACCTGTTATTTTCCACTTATAAAAAAAGATGATTCCTTCTGTTTGGGGCATGTGTACCAGGGGAAATTAACTACCATAGCTATTCTAGACTAACTCTCCACACAGTTGCTGCATTAATATAACTCACAGAAAGTGTATTCTTATTCCAGAATTAGAGTTTATGTATAAAAGAAATGTCTTGCAAACCTAAATTTGCCTAAATTTAATCCAGATTCATTTCCTTACATAACCAGGTAAACTGGAAGTTTTGTTCTTTTGTTGTTAGGTAAAGGACTCCTTAATGGATCCCGTAAGGTCAGGTGGAGCTGTCAGAATAGGAGAATTGCCTATGTAATGATTTAAAACCGTTTTCTTTATATTTATTATTTCAGTTCTGATCTGGTTATAGCCAGGGAGCATCAGAATGCTCAAAGCTGCCTAAGTTTTGCACTGACTCCAACTAAAGAAAATCCCCAGTAGCAGATCTATAAGTTTTACAATCCTAACTGAAGTTTGGCATTATATTAATATACAGCAGTTGTGACCGTGGCTTCCCTGTGGCTCCACATCTGGATAGAATTGATGAAATCTCTGAATCTAGTATCTAGTATTCTTGTATCGGGAGAATCAGTGAAATCTCTGAACCTTTCATTCTCTGTGATGCTGGCAGGTTCTTTCCTTCTTTGTTGGCATAACGGACCACTTGATAGGGGGACCAGATTCTCCTATTAGTAACGTATTTTTTGTGTCTGGCATATTGAAGCTCTCTGTTCAGCTCTCCCTACTTCCCTCTTTCCTCCAAAACAAAAAACCTCTATAAACCTGTGGGAAATCAGGTGAGAAACTGTATTAGAGAAAATCAGTTCATATATATACAGGCCAATAACCTCTTGACCTATCTTGCCAGAATACGCACGATAAGGATAATTACCAGCATCGTTATTTGTTCTCATTTTATTAAGTCTGTTTTTGTGTTGGAGATAACTACTCTGATGGCTATTTCTCCAGTTGTCTGGTTTAAATGTATCATAAAACACACTAGCTGGTGTATCCATTAACACCATATAGGAAAGAGAATAGCAGATTAACATTAAAGATTGTGTGAAAGGGGAAAATGTTTCTAAATTGCATTTGCTTGGGTTAGTCACAGCAACTCGAAATAATTAAAACTGAAACAATTAAAGAAAGATTTCCTTTTATATGCAATTTACTCTTTTCCTTTCATTTCCTTTTTTATTTATTTATTCATTTATTTTAACTTCAGGATGTTTTCAGAGTCAGAGTAGTCAGTTTTGGTTCTTCTGTTGCTGTTCAACAAAGCTATGATATTTGTGCTGCCAGCGCTAAAAAGGAATCACAGATATCCCGTGTATGTGCTACCCCCTCAGTACGCAGACACCCACTGCCCTTGCCCTTTAAGTTACTTTATATACCAGGTAGATGCGCAGCTACATGATGAGTGCACACAGTTATTCAAAAATCAACAGTTCTCCTGCATTTTCGATCTTCCTGCTCTGAATTTTCACCTTTAAAAATCTCCTATGCACCTTGAACCTGTTTGTCCTACACTACAGAGAAATAGCTCATCCATTTAGCCTCTGGAAATAGTCTTTAATTCTCAGAAACCGTGATAATTTTAACAGCACATTTTTGTATGCTCTTCCAGACATTTTCTCTCCTCTTCTGCCCTCTCTTTCACCCTAAAAAGCAGTGAATATTTTCAGTGTTCATCACTTTGTTGCTACCACCACCATCTTGGTTCTGCTTTTCAGCTTCGGTGTTCTGCTCTGCCTTTTTCTATAACTCCTAGAGAATAGTCTCCAGCTATTTATGCCTTCCCCCCCATTTCCTTTTTTTTTTTCCCCTCTCTTTCTTGGATCATTTTCCCTTTCTATCTCTTCCATCAAGTGTTTGCAACAACAATATCTGATTAGTTCCCGCGATTTCCTTTCCTAGCAACTTGTATAGAGAAAACATACTTTGACAGATACTTCAGGCAGATAATGAGGATTTTAGAGATGGGTGGTCATGTGGTGCTCGAAATCCCTGCTGTAATGAATAACAGCCTTTCCCGGACTGGACGTGTTCCATTTCACTTTGTTTAAATGTCTGTCTCAGCTTTGCAAACTATAGAGTAAGACTGAGTTCCCCTGAAAGGTTTTCAATTAGCACTGTGTTCCCAAACTATCAAAGCAAAAATGTATCAGAAAGAAGAAGAAGAAGAAAAAAAAGCAAACAATTAACAATTTTATTTCAAAAGCCTTAAGCATCTTCGATTGCTTACCATAGCAAGAAACATCATTTGAATGGAGCCCTAATGAACTAATTTTGACAGTCCTGTGCTTTTCAAGCATTTTTTTTTTTCAAATCGATACAACGCATTCCTTTTATTTCTAAGTAGTGAGCAGAAATAAGTGAAACATTTTAATTGAAAACTGAGCTTGAATATTCAGCATAAGGAAAAAAAAAAGAGAGAGAGGCAGCAGGAAATATTTCCTTTATCAGCAGATGATAAAGAGTTTTCTCCTCTTCTGTTAGAATGTGACTTGATTTTTAATTCTTCAATGTCAGCATGTTATGTCTACTCACAATGCTCCAGAAATTATTCTTTGTCATTTTGGAAGTTTAGCTTCTTTTTAAAGACAACCCCAGGGCACGGAATGACTTAGACGGCAGTACAATATCTGCCATGCAGGAGGCTGGCCTCTGGATTTAAAGCACTCAAAGTAATAGGAGCTCCTGGCATGAGAAGGGCAACGCTGTAACTCATTAGGAGGCTGAATGACTCGTGACAGCAGTTTTATGGGACTGCCCTCGATACTGTGCTGTTTGTGGGGGTGGCAGCAAGCGTTGCTCTACTGAAAGGAAGGACTCCAGGAGATTAACGGCCCTGTAGCTACATGAAGAGGTTGGTAAGAAGATGTTGTCTTCTCAAAGCGGCACGTTTCTCCCAGCGCCGTTTGGTTGCCCCCGACTAGGGATGGGAACTAGGGCATGTCCCACCAGCCTGGCAGCCAGAGCAGCCACCACCATTTTGCACCAAAACCATCCAGCAGAAAGGCAGACATTTAACCGGAAAAAGAGGGCTCTCGAGTTTTATGGAGTTCATCTTTTTTCATGTCTTCTTGTGCCCAAAACTGGGTCTGGGATGCTGGCAAAGCAGAGTTTTCCATGGGGAGTGGTCACTACCATCGTCTTTAACTATGACAGGATTTTGCAAAGATGATCTGAATTTGATATATTGTTTTATTTCTTTGTGATAATTCATCAGTCCATCTCAGAATTTTTATAAGAGATTTTCAACACAGTTAAAAGCTAAGATTTTCTTTAATGGACTTCAGCTGCTAGTGATGAGTAGGTGCTTTACTTCCACTTGTAGTACTCGGCGCATGCTTTGATACCTCCCATGTTTCTTTGTTGGTTCAAAGGCTAAAAGTAGGTAGGACCGGTGGCCTTTCCTCCTGAGCAGCTGTCTCGTATACAGCTAATCTTTCCAGCAAAGTTGGCTGACTGAAAGACCAAAATATTACATTTGGCACTTGCATCTGAGATTTGATGGGGGCACTCAGAATTTGCTATAAGCTGGCTTTTAAAAACTGATATAGTGAAGCTGGTTAATTCCTGTGCTTGCCTGCCTGGGCTTTCCATGGCACATAGTGCCCATCTGTAGCTTCAGGAGGCACAAAGGAGCTCCAGTGCCCAAGGGACTGAGGGTTTAAGATTAAAAAACAAGACAAAACAACGACAACAAAAAGAACATGACATTGAAAGACAGAGAGCTAAAGGTGAAGAGGAATGAGGGACAGGAGAAATGGAAAATAAAGAGAGAAATATCAAGGAATTGTTACGGTAAAACACAGGAAAGTGAATGAAATCGTTGTGCAACGAAAAGGGAACCAGAGACATAAAAAAAACACAAGTAGGAGTGGATGGGAAAAGACGGAAATCCATCCATCCTATGCTCTCACTGCCAAGAACACTACTTTGTTGACAGCAACAGGAAAAGCTGCATCTACGCATCCAAATTCCATCATAGAACTTGGGAGAAAAAGGCCAGTTCTTTGCCTAATTATTCATTTAATATAGAGCAAACAAATTAAAAAAAAAGGTCAGAATTTTAGAGGATCATAATGTCTTTTGCAACACTTTTCTTTAAAATGAGCCTTTTAAGGTGTGAAATATTTTACCTGCTCACGAGTACACAAAAATATATTTTCCTAAGAGAGCTCAAAATAATCTGTAGTCTAAAAGGTTAGGCATATGCTGCACTGAAAAATTAGAGGAGCGAATTACTTCATGCAAAGTGGCGAATATAGTGCACTCCATTGATAAGAGTTACGGTTATACTAGATATGTTCTCGGAATAATAAAATGGGCTTATAAAATACACAGTTAGATGCTGTCCATTTTTCTTTGCTAGTGAAAAGAATCAAGTATTTGCTGGTCCTTTTTAGCATTTCTTATTTGTAACAAGTACTTCTAACAAAATTCTTGCTACTGTGCACATGTAATTAAGATAAAATACCAGTTTCAAAATGCTTACATCTTCTGAATAGAAAACAGTAGCAAGGATTGATCTTAGTGAATAAATACAGAAAACAAGCCTGCATTTGGTTTTCCTACCACATAACTGGATAAATCTTTCCTATGTAAGTCAGTTCTGTAGAATAGGCATTTCCTGGTGCCATTGAACACAGCAGCAATAACTACCTCTTTTCTCTCCATCTTGAAGTCTCAACATCTGTCAGATTTACCTTGATTTTCAGCAATAAGCTTCCTTCAAATAAATAGCACTCTCCCTGGGTAGAAGTTGACGTTCAGCAAGCATACACACAGAAATGAAAAAAGAAAATCCACAAATATACTGCCATTGTATTTTTTTTGAAAATGCTGTGAGCGGGTTTGAAAATATGTGGCAAAACAAATATTTTGTCCTGGTTTCATAGCATGGAAAGCTTTTAACAGGAACTGGTAATATTTTGAAGTGCTGTCTCCGGATATAACTTTTTATTGAAGCGACAGATTACTGCTCAAGCAAGAAATTCATCTATTGAACTCCTCTGCCATTAGTCCTCTAGACCGGCAAGTAGCAGCTGGACCTAATGTGGTCCTTTCACATGCTAAAGGATATACCTGCTTTCACCTAGCGAGGGAGGAAGCATTAATACCTGCTCCAGCTGGGGACAGCCGGAGATGCTACCAATTAGGAGACCTTTCAAAGCGAGTCTTTGCAGACCACTGGCAATCTGTAGACCTCAGCCTGGGAACCATTATTCTCTACTAATAGCACTTGGGGAGTGGGAGGGATGGAAAACAGTGGGGTTTGGGAGAGCAGAGTCTATTAAATGCTATGGCAACAGGTAGCAAAAGAGCATTTGCCTCTTCTCCTTTATTAATTGGTAGCTGTTAGCATTTGTGGGGGCATATGGAGTTGACTATCTGTTGGCAGAGGTGATTTATTACCCACCATCTTCTGTGAGAGCAAGGAAGTTGAAGGAGGACGTGAGGAACCGTCAGGCTGAGGGGTGAAAGATCCCCTAGGAAGGAGCTCTTCTTTCACATGTATTTTGCAGCAACTATTTTTAAAATCACGCCCTAGAGGCCTGGGAATAAAATATCTATTACAGCAATGTTTTCTGCTCCAATTGAATGCAGAATTTCTCACCTCTTTGGCATTTTCAGAAAATGAAATTGTCAATTGAAAAGAAACCTCCCCTTGTATTTCTGAGCAAAATCTTTCTCCTCAAATACTGATGTCCTAAACCTATTGGAAAGTAGAGGTTTCCAGGTAAGCATGGGTGTTTGTATGGTGCCAGGGAGGGAGCTGCTGCCTCGGGAGCAGCAGGTTCACTGCAGCCTTTCCCAGACAGGTGACAGTGGAGTTTTTCTTCTTATCCAGTGCTTAATATTCTGAAACCATTGCTTCTTTACTAAACAGGACTGAATTTGGCCTATGTCGTTCAACATTGTTTGGAGGGAGATGAATATGCGTGTCTGAAGGCCCAGACACTCATTTCCTTAGGATACCAAGCTAAAAGAAGAGCTGCAGTCCTGAATATTGCAGGGACATGAGCACGTTATGTTTGAAGACAGGAGTGCAATTGGGCTGCTCTGCTCAATTGCATTAATATTTTATGCTTGGTTGTATTAATCTCTTTCATTCAGTGCTTGATTACTGCCAAGCTCAATAGAGTTTCCCCCCTGACAGGCTGAAGAGAAAATAGAAGGTGGCGCGGGGAGATGGTAAAGGAGCTGTCAGCCGAAACTGCGCCCAGGACCTAACACAGTGTTTCAGAGATTCTATACAAAATTAAATGGGATGGTAATTATTCATCAGTTAAGAAGCAGGGGGTTTGCCAGGCACCGTCTTTGCACACTGCAAAAAGAGCAATTTTTGTCATAAAGGTCTGGTGGTCTAAGTCAGGTTTAATTTTCTGCCCACTTCAGTAGCCTAGAGACTGCGGTCCACTGGACTGTTCGCATTATTTGTCCCTTATGAGACTTTACAAGAACCCGTGCATTTTTATGACCTTATTCTGCACAAACGTAATCATAGATCTGCTCTTACTGTTGTGAGAGGTTCCAATTACATGTTTATGCATTTGCTGAGTGTAGGCTTTTATCCTGGCTCTTTATGATACGTGCCAAAATTTGGCATATATCCTTCTAGCCCCCCTCCAAATTACCACAGCTCTTTGTCATCTGTAGACTGACATTTTCTAGTGATTTAATAAGCATAGTTTTGATTAGCAATGTACTTATATCTTCTTTAGCTGCTTCATATGGGTTTTGAGTCAGGCTGAACAATGCTGCAGCTCTGTGGGAGCTTGGATAGCACGAGAAAGTATAAGAGCTGGAAGTAATTTTAGAACTAGAAATAAATTGCAAGTTATTTATTAGGTAAACAGTACAGATTAATAGAAGTAGGGCATTTCCATTTTTAACAGTGCATAAATAGAAGCACCAAAGTTCAGATATGATCAGCTTTGCAGAGATGCATTTTAATTTTCCCCTGTGTTTTTAATTTGTATATCAGCCTGACCTTGAAGGTCTGCCAAAGTGATAAAACTATCTTTTGAAAATGCAAGAGAAATGATAAAAGCAATTGGAGCTAGGTGATGATATGCATTTGAAAATCCCACCAGATACCCATCTGCATTTTTAGGTACCTTAAAAGAAAGTGGCTTTAAATCTGCAAAGCAATCAGTCGCTCATTGGGCCTCTGTGATGGCAGATTTAAAGATCTGCAGGTGCACTAATAAGAAATCAGTGGGATCTGAAGCAACACAAATAGCTTTTTAATATGAAAGAACTGAAACTGTAAATGGGGACGGGGTACAGGAAAGAACTTCAGCAAAGCATGATGGCTCAAAAGAAAAATATCTCTGGTGAAGCTTCAGGAACCGAAGGGAAATGTTTGGTTTGGGTTATATTTTGATTTTTGGCTTTGCTGTTCTGTTATCATTACTCTGGTTCAAATATTTCACACCAGATGAACGGATAATTTTTTCACAAACCCAAATTCAGCAGCTGAATGCATGACAGAGAATTAAACCCCGTTGAGACACACAGTAAAACAATACTCAAGCTGACTCTTTTTTAAAAATCTCTGACATCGAAAGGAAAGTTTAGGGATTCAGGCATTTTCTGTTGGACATGCAGATTATAGAGGTAGGAAAGATTTTTGCATCTCTTAGGAAAAAATCTGTATGAACCATACCAAAGCAGTCTTGCTTATTACACTGGTTGGTAGTGCCCATGTTACTTAGAAGGAGACGAGTGGCAGAGAAAGTGCAAATGAAATGAAGGGAAAGAATCCAACAAAATTAATTCTAAGGCTTTCCCTATCTCTAGGTGCTTTCTGTGTTTTTTGAACATTGAAAAGACACTTCTAAAGTACCACTTCATTCAACATATACATGTTAGCTATTTCAAAAGTAGTCTAATACTTTGCAGAACAAAGTTAGATATTCCCAGCTGTAGGACTTTTCTGGCTGTGATTGTGGAAATACATCTGTACTGCATTTTTAGCTCACTGGCCTACTGAATTTGCTCTAGGTTCTAGCTGGCAAGAAAAACAACGGTTGTTTTATGAGAATAAGAGATTGTAAATCACTTATTTTGTGAGTTCGGTCTTTTCCTCCAGCATGCTTTTCTGAGAGCATCTGAGAGAGTTGGGTTTGGAGAATGCTATGGTACTGCTTACTCTGTAAGAGTTTCTCTTTTTGTTTTTCTGCATCTGAGTTTTTTAAGATAGCTTTTCAAATTACCAGCCTTCCACAATTTGAGGCATTCCTTAAATAAATGTAGAAAGCAATTATCTCTGCCCAGAATGACATGCAAGCTTGATGAAAAGCAGTTCTGGATTGCCTTCATTAATATATTCTAATGTGTTTTTTTTTTTTTTAAATCCTCTTTAAAAGAAACCAAATTAGCGAAAAGATCTCAAAATCTGGCATGTTTTTAGCTTTTCCACAGAACAATTAATAGGATTTTCCAGCACGTATTGTCTTCTAGATACACAAAGTGTTAGTCATGCCAAGCAATCAAAAATGTCTATAGAAGGGCCCAAGGAAGGGGGGCAATGGCTAAATAAAGGGCATATTTAGTTTTAATTGAGAATAGCATAGATTGTTTTTCCTTTTACATTTACAAAATCCTTAACACACAGAATTGTCCTAACTTCTTATTTGACCTGTGTGGTGATTTAGAGATGGAAATGAATGATATTTTTTGTTTTTATTTAACAGAAAAGACACGGCAGCCTGACTACAGGATAAATACATGATAAACTTTTAAAGAACACACGAAGTCAGAATTTATGATTAGACAATATGATAGTGGGACTGGTCATTTATTATCATTTTTGATTTATTGTGTCATTTTGATATGTTCTGTATCACAGTTGCAGATAGGTAAGCAGTAATTTTGTGAACTGTGATGCATAAGCACATGAGCTTTCCTTGGGTAGGGAAGTAGAGTAGTGGTTAAAAAATTATGTTGACAGAGTACTAGAAAATGCAGGAATGGTGTATTTGTATCATGGCACAGTCAATCTGCTAGGTTAAATTCTGTCTTTCTTGGGAATTTAACTGTGCAGACTTACATTGCAAAAGCTTTCTTTTTTTTTTTAAAACCATTCAGTTTACTACATCTATCTATTTACATCTATATATAATCTTTTTAAACAGCAGTGAGAAAAGACAGAATTGCCCTTGATCAATATTATAATAGGGATATAAGCATTAGCTTTCATTGAAACCATGTAAGGTGTAGCTAAGGTGTCTTACAGAACCAGGACCTGAAAATATCCGCCTTTGCTCCAAACACCAGCACGTGTCACCGACTGAAGGAAAAACACAGGCTCTGAACCCACGACAGGAGAGATTTACAGCCCTCCTGCACTGCGACTGTGAACGAGAAGCTGAGGAAGCGAGAGACGCTGCGAAGGTCAGTGAAGGGTGGAGGAAAGACAAGAGCACAAAGCACAGACTGAACAAGTTTCGAGTGCGTAACCCTGAGAAAAGCTACCAGCGAGAGCTTTTGACAGAGCTCCCGAAGTCCTCCGAAGAACACCGCTCCAGGGAAGCTGAGACTGTGTCAGTCCCACCCATGCTGATCCACGCTCATCCCAGAGGCCTGCTGTGTCTCATCTGTATTCCCATCTCACACCCACGGGCGAGCCTGGTACCTGCCCCCCAGGTCCTTACACAGTACTCGCTGAAAGGACTCCTTGCATTCCCTACACTCAAGTGGTGTCCTTGCCTTGTGCCACTCTGACACAAGCTTGAATAAAGTTCCCTGATACTGAGTGAAGATTGTGAGATTGATAGGTGAAGCTGAAAAATCCAAAGAGCTCGCAGCAAAGATTGTACATCACATTGAAACAGTGTTAAGCAACTAGTTGATTTGAAGGACCCTTCAGCTGGTGCCAGCCGTTTCCCTGGTAGAGCTGTCTGAAGACCCCTTAGCGGGACTGAGTTACCCTTCAGACCTGGGATGACCAAGACCAGCTTGCTAATTGCAGAATGCAAAATGAAGCCAGATGGCTTCTGCTTCAAGAGATGCCTTACATTCTTCTCTGGTTCCCACCAAGTACTGGGACTGGTATATATAGTCTCTGCAAGGTGGCCACGTTAGAGCACAACAATTTGGCATCAGCAAATCAGCTGTGACCAGCCTCATAACAGAGGTCTGCGAGCCCATATGCCATCTGGTCTGCTCTCCTCAAAGTTTTTGGCTTTGTTGGGGTTTTGGCAGCCAACCCAGGCAGGAAATGATCACTTGAAGTCTGACACTAAGTTTCTTCCTGGCAGACCATCACTTGTTTGACCCTGAAATACGTTTTGAAGGGCTTTTACACTGTTCCTAAACAGGTTAGGTGCAGTGAGAATGTAGCTGGTCTGTGTTTTAATATGCGGTAAGAAAACAGTCGTCTCTAGCTGTGGCACCCTCGTGACAAGACTGGGCAGATTCATGCAGCCACTGGAATGAGAGTGATCAGGGAAGAACAACACCAAGTCCAGTGGACAGAAAATCAGTAGTGATAGAAACCTATCGATACTAAAATGAAAACAAAATGAAATCCTGACTTGTGCTACACCAAGAGTCTTTATATGATAATGTGGGCTACAGTGGTCCTCAGATGCATGTTGCAGGTTTTCCTTTCTGTCCGTTAAGGAAATTTCAGCTCAGAATAAAAGGTTGAGTTAAGGTGAGGATGTCTGCAAAATAGAAGAGAGACTGAATTAAGTGGATCCTCTCCACCCCCAAATAAAAACCAAAAAAAACCAGTGTCCCAGTTAGATGTTGGTAAAGAATATTAACAAAACCATTCTTATTTCTTTAAGATAAACACTCTTGCATGCAACAAAACATCTACATTGTCATTCTAACAATCCTATAACCTGGTGTGTGAGTAAGGGTGCAGGAGGTTATTATGAAAAGGTTGAGGCTTGATTCAAGTTTGCTCATACTTACCTGCAGATACAATCATGCTCAGAAGTGATTTTTTAGATACTTGTGTTTTTCACTCTCAAATCTTTTTTTTTTTAATTTAATTTGTAGAAAATCCGCTGTGAAAAATCAAGTCTTACACATAAGAGCACGAATAATATTTTAGGTGCAAAACTGGAATACCTTTGGAACATCTTTATTTGTTCACAAGCCACTGAAACTCAAAATGAAAACCTATGTGTAAACACAAGGGAAAGAAAACTGCAAGGGCAAATAAAACAGGACTCAGGACAGAACTTACTGTACCAAATGCTGCCACATACAAACATGTTTCTTCTAAAAATGTTTCAATAGTTGTACACAACTGTCTAGGCAGCATCATAGCTTTGAAATTTAATACCAAATTATCATCTAACTTGAAAAAAAAATTATTTCCCTCTTCGGAAAAGAGATTCCTGAAACTTTTACCCTGCATTCACACACACGCATCCTCAAAACAGTCCCCAAATCTCAGTGAATTCATTGGCCAGAACAAATTTCCTGAAGATCAACATGCATCACTTGCTCAGTCCCTTGTCCAGGAAGACTGGGAGTTTTGGCAGAAGGCTGCCTGGCTAAGTCAGGGGCTTCTTAACGAACTAAAATGCAAAGCACATAAGAAGTAGAAATGAGGGCAACCAACAAAGGGAAAATACAGAAATACTGCTCAGACATGTAGGGACAAAATCAAAAAGGTAAAAAACTGGTTGAAGCTAGAACTGGAGGAGGACATAAAGAATAACAAAAATGTAATTTTGCAAGCATAGTAGAAATAAAAGGAAACTCAGAAAATGTGTGTCCATTTCTGAATGAGGAGACAGTATGGAAAGGACTGCCTTTCCATTCCATTCAATGCCTTTTTGTCTCAGGCAAAGCATGCTCCCAGACCTCCGCACACACTAGTACAACTGGCAAAGGAGAGGAACAGCCTACAGCAGGGGAGCAACAGTTTAGGGACTACAAGTATATTGAAATCCATGAGCTGGATGGGGGTCCTCAGCAGGAGCTATAAGAGGTGGCTGATGTGATTGTGAAGCTGCTGTCCTCTCTGAAAAGGGGAGGTCCCTAATGACTGGGATAAAGTTGATGTTACACCCAACTTCAAGAAGTGGTCAGCGCATTTCTGTACTTGAGGTAACAGAGTGCATCCATTTCCAAATACATGGAGAACAAGGTGGTAACCAGGAGCAGTACACATACTTAACAAAACAAATCATGCTCGTGAAGTCAAACTGCTTTCTTGGCTGCAGTAAAAGATCACAGCTGGTAGACTGAAGGGGGTGATTATTTTGCCCGTTTGAAACATGGGAGGCCACATCTATAACGTGAATTTGGCCACACTCTTTCTCCTCTTTGCCCTCAGGACATAGAAAACACTGACATGTTACAGTGAGTTTTCCAGAGAGCCACTAGAGAGATTGGAGACTGGAGCAACATGCCAGGAGGCCAAGACTGCTATGGTAAGATCATACTGTTGGTTCCTGATACCTCGTGGGAAAGTATAGAGAATGCAAAGCCAGACACTTCTTGGAGGTGCCCAGGAAAAGCACTGGAGGAATATATGTTATACCCAAAAAAAAAAAATTGGTCATCAGAATTACTCAAAACTCAGCTAGATAAGATCCTGACCAAGCTGATTTCAGTGTTGAAATTAGCTCTGCTCTGAGTGGGAGATTGGACTTTTGTGATCTTCAGAATTCATTTCTAGCGTAAACCTTCCAATCTTTTCCTGACTCTGTTTGGCCAACCTGATCGATGACCTGGATGATGGGATGGATGGATGAGGGGAGAGCAGTGGATGTGGATTTTTGATACATTGTGAAACTGAAGAAGTAGGGGTGGATGTGAGGCTACACCTGGATTACTACACCCAGTTTTGAAGAACGGTGTTGAGAGCTGAAGCAGGTTTGGTGGAGGGCACTGCGAGAGTCTCAGGCCTAGGGCATACAGCCAATAAGGACAGATTGTCTGACCTGGTCTTATTTACTCTGATGAAGGGAAAAATAATGGGAGAATCCGGGAGCAATCTACAACTACTTGAAGGAGAATTAAAAAGCCAGTAGAGCCAAACTCCTGTCACAGGTTGCAGATGGTATGAAACGTGGAATGGCCACAAACCAAGCTCTGAAGGTTCAGAGTGCACATCAAAAATAACTTACTCACCACAGGCATAGGACAATTCCAGAACAAATTTCCCAGAGAAGTGATGAATCTCTGTCTTAGCAAAGTTTCAATACATGCCTGGCTAGACAGAATCACAGAGCCCAATTTAATGTTGGTGACAGACTTGCTTAAGTAATACTCCAGACCAAATGACCACTCTTCCCCCCAAAAAAAAATTATCTGCTTGTGAACTTTACATTGTTTGAGAAATAATTGAGAGACTTGTCAACACATCTCCATGACCACCATGGTAAATGCACGACTGCAGAACCAACAAAAGTCCCACATCAGCCAGTGGGACAGATACTCATGCTGTTCTCATGACAGTCAAACTGAGCAATAGCCACGAACTGGTAAAATTCACATAGGTTCTCATGGAACAGAAAGGGCAGAAATTCCCAGTTAGCAGAAGGGCGTTTTTCACAGAAGAACCCCTCCAGCTGTGACTGCTCAGGCCTGATCCTCGAGGGAGCTGCACGAAGCACCTTCAGAAGAGGCGTGCAGGAACTGTCATGCACACTTCCAACGGGCACTGAAAATCACGGTAGAGAGATTGGTTTTATGGCATGTTGTAATTTCCTTCCCAAGCCCCTTCATCTTTCACAGACTCTGAATTACCTGTCTCTTTCTCTCTGTGCCCTATAGGAGCTAATGGCCTTATCAACTTCTTCCTGATACTACTCTTTTCCTCCACAGGTACCAATCGCGTTGTCACCCAGATAGTCTAGCTATTTAACATAATCAGGTTAAATTCAGAGCAACCATTCAATCGCCTTTAATAATAAAGGCACTACTTTTATTTCAGGCTCAAAAAATGTCCTTTGCATCTGAAAGGCTGTCTGTTTTTTGCAACTAACAGTTAGGTCTAATAAAAAGATATTATCTCTCTCTACAAACGTTGCCTCATTTATATCCACAGTCTATCACGCTGTAACAGTAATGCCACTTTTCTGAATTGCAACATTTCAAACAATCGTGTTTCCAAAGAAAAATGCATAACCTCTCTTCTACCACCACTCATTTTCCTATACAGAGGAGCATGTCCACAGCCTGGGTATAAACTGAATTTTCTAGTGGAGCCAGATGATATGACAAAAGTTTAATTTACTCTAATTTGGAATGCTCCCGGTCTTAAGCCTGATAGATCTGCTAGCTTAAAACTTACCTCTTGCAGCCTTTTGAAGGCTGATGCAAGTCAGCCGCTCTAAGTTATCCGTCTTTATGAACTGCATCAATCTCAGACTCGTCACTACGAACATGGACGAGACTTTGTAGCTGCCAGTTCCTGTGCTCTTGGAAATTGGAGGGCTGAGCAATTTATAATAGTCAGATGGTCTCCCAAATCTACACTCTTTCGGGTTAGAGATCTTGTTTGTTGAGGAATCTTTCTGAACAGGTTTTATGTACAGTCTGGGCACTTTTACTTATCTTAAGTGGTAAAAAGCTAGTAACTGGAAATACGTTGGAAATAAAAGATAATGCCCAGGTAGTAGAGTCCCCTGTTATGGACATATATCCCTTGCCATAAACATGACATTTCAATGCAAGACTACTTTAATGTGAAGGATGTGAAAACATCAAACATTGCATTAAAGAAAGATTGCGGCAAGAAGTAGTTAAAATATAACAAATTTAACTCTGTAACTTTTGTTGTTGTTTATAAAATAATTGCACTTTCACTAGAAGCCTGCACCATCATTAAAACTATACAAGATTTTCCCTCCCCTTTGCTATAAACAGTTTCACTACAGGTCAGAGTTCGCTATAAGCTGTGCTACTGTATAATGAACTAAGCCAGAGGGGATGGCTTAGTAGTCTAAGTATCAGCTTTGAAATATACAGACACTCTGGAAACAAAGGTTTAAAGCCCAGCAGGATTGACTCAACCCTTCCACTTTTTGAGGGAGATAAATGATGTGCAGTGTGCTAGACTACCTATGGACCTCTCTGATAAGGAAAGACCTGAAAAAGAGATGTACAATCTACTCTGTACACATTAAAGGTCTTATTGCCTTTTTCTTAAAAGTGCATTTATTTTAAAGTTTTGGCCAAAATTTTCTAAATCTGAGTTGCACAGTTCAATCTGTATTGTTTGTCTAATGATTAACTCTTCCTGCCTTGGAGGCAGCAATGGTACTGCCTGCACCTGAGACTGATCTAAAGCCCATCCAAATGAGGCTCCTCGCAGTAACCTTCACATTCAACCTCTTTTGTATGACACCCTCCCAAAAACCACAGCTCGCCCCCCACAAAGCCCAAATACTATTGTTACGCACAATCACTTTGTTATAGTATAACACAAAGAGAAATGTATATGCAATTCCATGCCTTTATATCCTACAAGGTATGCATTTGTGCACACACATAATACGAAAACAAAATCAAACAAATATGACTCCGCCACTCAAGCTACCTCAGCCCCCTTGTCCCAGTTGTGCAGCATATTAGCATTCATCTCACAGTGATTTGCCTACAGAAATTTTGCAAGATGAAAGTTTGATGCGTAAGAAGAATCTCAGGACACAGTGGTTCCCTTAGCAACCTTGCAGCCGGCTCCAGCAGCCCTGACCCAGCTACAAAGCCCTTCACAAGCCGAGGAGACACTTAATGACAGCGGGCTGGAATTTGGGAGCACTGATAAACTGCCTTCTTATCAGGAAATCACCTTTGAGGAATATTATCTTTATTGACTTGCTTTAAAAGAAGCCCACAAACTGCTGCTACAAATTAGTACACAACAATAAACAGCAATACCAATTTATTAGTGTGCCCTCCCTCTCCACCAGTAAAACACCTGGGGCACTGAATAACAGAGTAAAAATAAACACGGTGTAATTAATTAACAGTGATTAGACTCCCTCCCCTCTGGACCATCTGAAAACGTAGCTGTTAGGTCTCTTTTCCTTTCCCGCACCTCTGACCGCTCCGTCTGCCCCAGGTGTCCCACCTCTGCCGGGTGCCCCAGCTCTGCCATTGCCTCCAAAACGTCTGTCCTTGTCTCCTGGTTTGAGGTTTGGCTCCAACCTCACTTTTTTGGCCTCTCCCTGTTCTGATCATTTAGGTTTCTGCCTTCCATCCCAGTCTCCATTTTGTGAGAGACGATTTGTTTTGTCTTTTGTTGGACAGAATAGTAGATTATGGGCACGACTGTCTTGTCTTAGCAAGGAAATATTAAGGACTAACAGTATGTCCTATGCAGACATTGTTATAGTCTCCCAGCCCTTTTTATCAGTGACAATAAAACTAGATGTTATGGAAAGTCTGACTTTTAATGGTATGTTAACATCTCATCTTTGGGCCAGGATGGGGCCTCCTGAACTGAGCTGTGTTGTCCAAATTAAGAAAAATCAAGCATATCTCTCCACAGAGGGTTACGGCATTGGACTCACTTCCTGGCTACTAGGTGCTGCCTTCCAGCCAGGATTAATGCTGGGTTTTGTAAATCTCTGTTTCACACTACGGGAGACGCATGGACAAAGGCAACTTCTAGCTGCTAGGTATTGCCACAGAAGTTTCAGTGGACACTCATATTTTTTGTGTGTATGTGCACATTGAAACCAGTGGAGGTTTGAGAAAATGATATCACAGAACACAATAAAAGCTTAATTCCTCATCAGGATAATAGTAGCAAAGTGAGAATATCCATTTGCTGTACGTTGGAATACAGAAAAATTGGCAATTACCACCACAACTTTTTTTTCTGTGTACTTCTTTTCATGAGCACCGTGTACCCGTGCAGTACTGTGACTACTGATGTTGAGGTGCACGTGACAGCAGTTTCAGAGCCCTTCCATGCTAGGATGAGCAAGAACCTTCTTTCCACAGATTTGCACGCTGAAGGGGCTGATTGTGGGGAAAAGGAAGTCCTTAGAACAAATTCACTACTTTGAAGCTCACATGCAAGCTACCCACAGGGCAGATCTCTCCCTGCCTCAGGGAAGAGGACAACTTCTTTGCAGCTGCTGGTCTCTGTGTATTTACCTTCCCCACTCCATTCCCAGGGCAGAAAGAGCACAAATGAGGAAAAGTGAAAAGGTGAGAGGAGACCTGTGCCTTCACCCAAAATGCCCTAGATTCTCTAGTCTTCCAAAACCACACTGAACTTTGCAGCCCTCTGGACCATTCAGCGCTTTTCCTTCTTTCTTTTCCTGTAGGCATTTTCCATTTTCGGTCCCAGATATGCCTTTTCCCTGGCCAAGGCTATCCTTTCCCCACAGTCCCTATGCTGGACCCAAGTCCACTTCTTCACTCTGGATTTGCTGTATACCTGAGCTGAAGCCTTTCTGACACCTGAAGAAAGTGTCCGTTTGTGTCCGTCCCGCCACGTGGGTCCCCTTCCTCCTCAAAATGTGCCAATTTTCCTCCTCGTGGTTGGACTGCAGCACCAGAGCACTGCGTTGTAGCTGCTCCTGTGCTCCTGCCAGCACAAGTTCTCGCTGCAGGGCCATGGGGGGCAAAGCAGAGCTGTCTGCTGTGCACAAGCCCAACAACATCGTGATGCTCACCATGTAAAGCTGACAGAAGCTCTGGTGATGAAAGCTGCTCTACCCCAAAATTTACAGTCTCAATAGACAGGATGAGCAAAGGCTTGTGAGAAGGGAAACAGGAAAGCAGGGAAGAATTATGACAGCCCAACGCGAAGGACATCAGTTATGTCTTCAGAGTTAGATGCACTAATATGGACCTGCATCTCAAAAAGAATAGGGTACATCTAGGGGAGCATCACTCAAAGAGAGCAGACGTTCACCGAGACTTTGTGAACGGGCATGTGTTCCCCAAGAAGGTGAAATTTAACCTTTTAAACTCTTAACTCCAAAGAAAAATAATTTAAGAAGCCTTATAGGCTGAGTAATGCATTAAGACGTGTTAAACAGCCACAGTGGTTCACTTTGAGCTTATAAGCCACAACTGTAACAAATTTTAGATTTGTAAAACAAAGAGGCAGGGATTGACTTTAGGGGCATGATACGTATGAAGTAGATGAAAATAAACGCAGATGATAAAATGATGATAAAATAAATAGATGAAGGCCTGGAGAGAGGACAGCTACTCTCCTTAAAAACAGATGGAGGAGGGCAAAGCCATTCTGCCCAGCACACTGCTGTAAACTCAGTATGGTTGAAGAGATTTTAGAGTAATATCTGTATTTTTGTGTGTGAAAAGGAAACTAAAAGAAAAAAAAGACAAGACTTTGCCTCAAATATCCTAGCTTTGAAAATTTCAGCTTTGCTGATTGAAAACAACCTAATTTGTTTTACAATATCATTTGTTACTGTAGCACAAGGTTCCAATAATCACTTTAATAAACATCCCAACCCGAGAACTCATCATCCCTGGTTATGTCTCCATAAAAATTTATGACAGCGTTGTTCTGCCAGGGCTTCAGCTGAAGAATTTAGCTTAGCTGGTGATTTACTGTTTTCGGGCAGGAGAGCCACGGCTGTTGCGCAGGACAACTGCCATGCGACTGGCTAATCAAAGCAGTCCCGCATATCCGTAGCCACAGACCGTTTGGGGATATTTTGTGCCTCCTGCCTCCCACATTGGAGGAAGAGGAAGTGCAGCGGAGTGGTTGCAAGCACGAGCTCCAGCTTGCCAGGCACGACAGGAGGCAGCGGACCTGCAGCCTGAGGAGGGGATATTGGCTCCACCTTGACATTGGCCTGTTGGCTACAGACACTGGTCCCAGCCTTGATGAGTGACTCTTTCCTGACCCAAGAAGCTGACCTCCTTTCCAGGCCTCCTGGCTGTTGCCTTAAACATACCTATTACTTACCAGGTCTTTATGGTTGAAACATTGGTGAAGAAACATATGGCATTGAATTGACACACAGTTAAGATCCTCCCACAACACAATTCCAGTCTTTCCTTCCAGTTGATAGTTTCAGCTAATACCTTTGCACCAAGATAGTATTTTCTCATGCATTTTAACAATACATAATGCTATAAAACACTTAAAAATAAGCCCTGGTGCAAAGGCCTTCAGCAGAAACAGATTACAGGAGAAAGGAGAAGAACGACTGGGATGGAAGAGTAGCTACAAAAAGAGCAGGAACTACCAGAGGTATCTTCTTAGATGAATCAAATGATAATGTTTTGCGACACATGAAAAGGAAATTTCAGGACATTTATCAGAGGATAAAACAGTTGGAGCAATCAGCCTAAAAATAAAAACTATTTGAAAACTGCTCATGATGAAAGAGATGAGGGGGAAGATACCTTTTTTGCTCTGATTCCTTTGAATTGTCAAAGGGAAAGCAGCAGGATCTGGAAATCTCCTTCCCCTCCTGCCCTCCTGGGTCCCCCATGTTCCCTGAAGTGTGTGCAGCTCCTGATCACTTTCTAACTTCTGCTCTGTGGAATTTGACTTTTCCCTGTGGTCAGGAGGAGGAATTTCTTCCTACTACTGAAATCCATGGTGGCCGAGGCAATAAGGTGGGAGGCAGGTCAGGTCTCAATCCCCTCCATGGGAGCTGGACCTGCCAAAGAGTGTGGGCTAGATGGGAGCAGACACTAGTATCAACATTTAACAGCAGACCAACAGGAGAAAAAAAATAATAAGAGAAAAAAAAAGGCCTTTCTGCTGTCCTTGGATAAGGCCGAGCTGATCAGAGACAGCAAAAGCCCAATCCTGGCCCTCTGCAAAGGTGCTGAGTGTCCTTAAATCCCTTTCAATCCACCGTGGCTGGCAAGGCTGGGACGCTGCTGCAAGCCGCTTAGCACCACACAGAACTAGCTCTTCTTACAGCAAACAGCCTTCACTTGGCTGGCTGCTCAGAGCCTTCTTTTTTCTTCTTTTTTTTTTTTAGCTTATATTTTTCTTCATTTTTAGTTACTCCATGGAAAAATAAAATAAGAGGAAGGGATCTGATGTGTGCCAAGATAGTTTAGTTTAATGGTGGCAACAATCTGTCACATTCTCAATATTAATTGGCTACGTGTGTCTCCTCAGTTGAAAAGAGACTTTATCAGTAACGTGATTTATAGAAAAGATAGCCAGTTTTATACCTCTTTATACAAAGCAGGCAATCTTAGGCATAAATCAGCATTAAAGCAGTTAAACAATAAGTTGTTAACTTATAAAACAGTAAGTCAGCCTCTGGCACAAGCCAGAATCAGTCACTGTCAGGTTCTGCTCACTCGGTAGGAGTCTCCAGGCAAATTTTCTCACATCTGTGTCTTAAAAATAAATTTGTCTCAATGTGTGTGGGATTTAGCTCAGATTCCCTTTGCAAAGAGGTCCATTACCAGGCAGTTTTTTTATAACAAAGTCATGGAGGCAAACAGGTGTGGTTTATTTCTTTCTTTATTGGTTTGGCTTATTTATTTATTTATTTATTAGGGAAGTGTCGTTGTTTTATTTTTCATGCATGTTGCACCACAGAGACCAGAAGTGTATGGACTTCACCACTGTGCCTTCATTTGTAAGTTCTCTTATGGCTCAGGAGATGAGTCTTTACTTCCCTGGCTTATGCAGCTTTTTCCTTTTCCATTTTCTTACTATCAATTCCTACTGTACAGCTCAAGACTAAAAATAAAGGATTAAATGACAATAAAGGCTCCCAGGGAAAAACAAAAAGGAGGAAACATGAAAAGGATTTGAGAAGAAAAGGATACAAAAGCAAAAAGAACAAAGGATACTAGAGTTGAAAAGATTATAGAATTAAGGAAAAAAAAGTGTTAATGTAGTCTTAAAAAAAGAGAAATAATTCAAATAAAAAGCCATCAAAAAGAAGATAAAAAGGGGAAACATTAAAAAATAAAGGAGATATTTTTAGACAGACTGCTTAACCTGGAGGGACAGCCTTCAGGAAAGCCAGATGTAGTTTACTGAAATTATTATCCTAATAAAATGTGTAACAGAACACAGAGCACCATAACAATACTTTTAATGCAGAATACAAACGTATGTTCTCTCCTTCCTTTCATAATGCCTTTATTTTGGGTAGATCGGGAGCACAGCTTTTGCAGCCATTCTCCACTTGTTAATTCTTTGATGAAATAATGCCTGAGTGGCTCAGCCTCGCTCCCCCCACAACAGGTATTAAAAGAAACAGGTTCCTCACCTGTAAGATGGTGATGTTATGTATGGACACACAGCAGGGGCAGAGAGGCAATGATTAAAGCCTTGAGAGTGTCTCTGATGGGTAACCCAGCTACTCTAAACCGAGCTCTTTTGGCCACTCCAAAGGCAGAGGAGAGTTCAGTTCAGCTTGTTCAAATGCAGTCATTAATTTTCTACATGTTAATCTCTCATTACAATGCTGTATTTGGAGCAAAGAAGTCTTTTTGTTGTTTTTTGTTTGGTTTGGTTTGGTTTGTTTGCTATTGTTCCAATCCCTTACTTACAGCTACTTCTACTTTTCCCAAAATATCACATGTTGGCTGGAAATCCTTATGTTTCTCATGATCCCATGGGTATGAAAAATGAAGGAGTGAGGCTTCTCATTAGCAAAGATACTCTTCACTTCCCTTTCCATTTCAGTGGGACTCAGGTACCAGTTGGTCAAAAAAGGAGTTAGGTAAACTAATAAAAGAAACATCCATAGGGTATTATTAAATACAGAGGTCCAAATTCAATCTTTGGCTCAGGAATTCATGACGCTAAGTCACTAAGACTACTGGAAACTATTTGAAATATCTCTTGGTTCTTGCCCAGCTTTTATTCCCCTTCCCAAAGAAGCCTTTTTGTTACCTTGCTGGTAGGCAAAGGGGGCTGGTGCAGATGCCCCATTGTTCTGGTGCAGATGGGCCATTTTTATGTATTTATAATCAGACAACATAGGAGTAAAAATATTTTTTTAAATATGTTTGTCATGGGAATTTCTCCTGTGCTACTCAAAACACTATTATGGAGAGTGAGTAAAATTCTAGGCATTATTTTGAGGCACACAGGTCTGTCCAGGTAAGATAAAAAGATGACAGTGAAGAAACTGCTCATTAGGTCTCCAGACATGCAGGGGATAATCCAGGGAAGTGTGTTAGAAAGGCCCCAGGAATACTCAGAGGCAGTAAGTGTAGTTTCCAGACACGCCAAGCAGTTCTTTCAGATGCTTATTGAGACTTTCTCATTATGAGTTACAGGTAGCCAAAATCTTATCAATGACTGACCTGATCAGAGCTGCAATCAACACATAGGGGGGGAGGCAAGACTGAAATTAGGGAAGCCTAGAAGGTAAGGAAATGAGATGTAAACCACACATCACTACCAAAGTATATTTGATATGTCTTAACATGCAAACAGCAGGCAGCTTAAAAAATGTCCACAGAGTCATGAATAGATATATAACATCTGTCCCACCAATGGGCTGATTTGGACGTTGCGTTTTCTCTGTGCTGATCCCATGATAAAGCACCCTGTGAATGCCAGTGCATTGACAGCCTTCAGGTACACCCTGAAATGCTTGACCTTGCCTAGGTTTTTCATTGTTCCTACAGAAGAAAACATTATTTAAGTCTGTACTAAAGAATTCCAGAGGGATTTCCCAGGAGTGGGAATTTCTTGATCTGTATTTTTTTAATTAAATCTTTCACACTTTTTATTCATAGAATATATGTCTACATTGAGGAAATGAAATGATAAGAGAGTGATCTCTTATAAGAGAGAAGGGCTAGACTAGATTCCACTGTCAGAACTACCTCTCATAGCCTTGTCTTTTGCTGACAGTCTTCCTTGGTTTGTGATACTTAGGCTTAGCTTACCAGGAAGAAAACAGTCTGTTGTGTGTGTGTGACGCCATGTGACCACAACGGGCATCAAATTTCGGCTATAATGAAGACAAATCACACAACCACATCTTGCATAACTCATGAGCTGATGTATATTTGAATAGCATGGGTTATCAAATACACTTGAGGGATGGTTTGTGAAACGTTCGGGAACAGAAAAATAGCCTGCTGATCACAGACCTTGGTGAACTATTTTACAATGCAATAATCAAATGGGACAAAGTAGGCAATTATTCCTAGAAGCAGACACCTTTTGGGAATAGTGCAGTGAAGTATCACAGAGTGACCGCAGTGACAAGACGTTGACTGGTTTGTCAGTTCAGGCCCCAAGCCTGGGACTTCACTTAGACACACCAGTCTATTAATGTAGGGCTGTGGCTTCTTAAGTTAAAAAGCGTAATTGTGTCTGCTGGCATTACTATAATGAGTCTCTGGAAATGAAAATACATGAAGCATTTCCCAAATGGTCACGTGTATGGTTATTCTTGTCTTCAAAGCTGAGTGCATTACCATGACCTGTTCCCCCCACCACACCTTTCCCAAGGGAAGAAACTCATGTTTCCAGTAACTTTGCATCTTCCTTTGAACACATCTTAATGCTAACTTCATTCTTCTTTAACAATATATATTTCTCTATAAAAGAACTCCAAAAGTAAACTCCCGCGTGAAAGACAGTGTCAATATTCCCCACCACATCCCCTTTGTCTTTAAACAGGAAAATTGTTGACACACGGCTCAGAATATGAATATTTGATCAAAATGAATCTTCAGTGATTCCAGAAATTTCATGTCCCCAAGCATCTTTTTGGCAGATGGCCAATAATCATCTACATTTTTTTCCATTTGGATCCACCTTGTTTCAGGTTTAATGCCCTTAGAATAGAACAACCATTATGGAAATTACTTAGCAGCTGCTGTACATCAATGTTTAGAAAATTAATATTACCCACATTACATGGCACAAAAGCTGAATTTTAATGAAGCATAGAAACTATAAGCAAATCGACCTTTAACCTCATCAGCGAAATAGTCAAATACAACTTTGTTTGAGAAAACCTACAATTTCCACCAGAATTCTCTGGATATGATAACATAAATCTACAATTTTCATTATAATAAAGGGAATTAAAAGCTTCAGTGTATTAAAAATGACAATAGAATCTATAATATTATATGCTCTTACTGCTAAGCCTTAGAAATATTTCCTCTTAGTAATATGACAATGGAAATTACAACACTTTATAATAATAGATCTAACACGTGAACAGAAATGATGAGACATATGCTGGAAAGAAAACTGATCTAAGCAGTCAACTGAGGTTTCCCCTGGCTTAGGGACTGTTACCAGGCAGTACAAATAAGGTAGCAGAAGAGCCCAATCTTTGCTATTTTTTTGGTCTCTGGCTTCTTCATTTTGTTGTTTGCATCACGGTTTTAATTTCCTTTTTATTGAACGATCCCAAAAGTTCACAGCTGACCTTTTAAATTTAGATCATGCATTTTCTGTTATATTCTAAGACATTTATTACCAGATCACAGAAAAAAAAAAAAAAAACCACAAAACATTCGGTTAATATATTTTTCTCTCCCTTTTTAATAATTTTGCAAAACCCACTTAGGAAAACTTGCAGGATATCATTTTGCAGAAATTTTCTAAAATAATTTTGTAGCCTTATTAAAACACCTTCATAGTGACTGTTTCTGCATATGTGTGTGTGTATGGGGTTGTATTTTTTATAAACAAGTTGCAAGACTGCCAAAATGAATTTGATGGTATTTTCACTTTTTAAATGGCAGCTAGTACCAGAATTTTTTCTGATGGAAAACCACGCATGGTTTCCAACAAACAAACAGAGCTGTTTATCAGTATTCTGGATGAGAGAAACAGGTCTGAACATTGTGGCAGCAACTTTTTGTTTCTTATTCATATTTCATCAAGAAGGAAACCATTCTGAAACTCTCAAAAGTTAATGGATTTAGAAGAAAAAAGATCATCATTACAAGAGTCAGACATCTATAAATAAACTGACTCATATCTGGATCCAGCATAAAACCAGCTGTATGCATAAGAATGAAAATTAAGACAACTTTACAGGAAGTAGCAATCCTACTTATCATCTCCTTCAGACACAGTGCTGATTGGGAGACTGCTACAGATCCATAAAGTGTTGTAAAACTACTTAAAGGTCATCACATGTTGCAATAAACTGTAACCTAATTTATTTTTTTTTAATGCTGTCATGAATCTGCTGGAAACTAGAAAAGCTGGTAACTTTTTCAATTAATGTCAAAATGTTCCATTTTATTTTATGGGTTGTTTTACCCATTTCCAGTTTAAAATGATGCTTTATTATGGCATCATTTTATGAGCCCAGTGAGACGTTTTGACATTTAACATAATCTCCCAGAAAGTCGAAAGAGAAATGGTTACAAAAGATAGACTGAATAAAACGCCGTGAAGCAAAATGTAGGAAACATTACTTTGTAAATAAGAACGGTGATTAAAACCTTGCTGTTTCGCTCTTCAAATGAGGAGTTGATGGGTGGGATTTATTTCCCTCTGTTCCTTAACACTCTTCAGCACCCCCTTTGAAATAAAAAGCAAGCATCTTGCAAGGGAGACCTTTCAAAAGCAATAAAAATCCTTCTTGAGCCTTCACTTCTGTCTCGCTATTTTACCTGTAGCCATCTGATGACAGCTTAGTACAGGGGGTATTATGGATTTAAACAGCAATTTATGGCTGGGCTCCATTCCTTGCTAGGGCACGTTGGGTGAAGAGACGAGACATAAAGACTGAAATAGTCTCATTTAAAGCGCCTGTTTCTCCCAGCTCTCCCTGCACCAGCCGGTGAGAGACCCCAGGCGTCCCCCCTGCAAGCCTCGAGAATGCCTAAAAACCAGGGCCAGACGCTCATCGGGTTTGGCAGGGAGAAAGTTCCTGCTAATTAAACGGTTTTGTTTACTTCTCAGCCCTCCTCTTGGACCCTCAGAGCAGCTCTGGCTTCCTCTGTTGGTCTTCAAAAAGGGGCATTTCCCACTTTCTCCACAAGGGAGCTGTGGGTTTGTGGAGTTTCTCTGAGGAGACGATTTCTTCTCTGGGCAGGGTTTGGAGGAGCAGTCGAAAGCGGCCCAGGCAGATGCCAAGTGCCCTGCCCCTCTGTGGCTTTTCCCCTCGCTGGTCGGTGAAGGAAGTAGAGCTCATTTCATGTTTATTGGCTAAGCACGGGCACATGGCCTGGGGTTTCTCCAGGGGAGCAGCAGTTGCTTCCTAGGAGAAGCTCACAGTTGTATATGTGTTGGGGGTACTCCCAAAAACACATGTGCTGGGGAAAGCTGAGTAACGCAATGCTCAAGAGCCAGCAGCCTGAGCCATGAGATGTCCAAGCCAGTTGACAAGGTGGGTCTGCTCCTGGGTTGCCCTGCCTCCTGGCTGCAGGAGAAGATCTGGACAGCACAGGGGTTTGGGGGTTTCCAAGAATGGGTGGAAAGAGCCCCCCAGGGCATCAGGGCTGGAGCTAGACCACCCAAAACCTCAACTCTTTTATGCAAAAGACCCAAAGGCAACATCGCTGTTTGCTCACATGAGAGGACAGCAGAGGACAGCATGTCCCTTGGAAAGACGGGACTCAAGACAGACCATCAGAGCAAAAATTTTGAACCACAACCTCATGGCAGAGAGATTGGGCCTCTGAGATATGGTAGCAGGGTGAGGTGGGTCCCTACTGTCACCTTCTCCTACTCACTGACTTTTGTTGGGGGTTTGACATGTAGACAGCCCCTGCGCCCTCCTGTGCCTTGGGCCCAGGTGAGAGGCTGCCATGGAGCAGGTTGCCAAACCCCAGGAGCAACTGAAGCACTGACAAGTGATAGAGGGGACAGCAATGCTCTCATTCTGGACCAAAAAGCTTTCTGCAGCAGTGGCTTCCTTATAAACCTTGAGTATTTTCTGCTCTGTTGGTGCTACTGGAAAACCATGAAAATGCACTGTTGGAATAGAACAAAAACAAAGAAAAAGAAAAAGAAAAAAGAAAATAGAAAAAAAAAAGAAAAAAGAGAAAGGCATAACTTTTGCACAGCCAAAGGTGAATGTGAGAACACAGGGCCTGTAATTTGAGGTACAGAGCTGGAAACCCCATTGATCTAATGGCTCACACAAGGTACCTGCTCCCTGTGTGTTAAATCCACAGAGTCCTTCGCTGGGACGTTTTCTAATACCCCGCCAGCCTGGTTTCACAGTGAAGGATACGCCTGCAAAGTCTCCAGTAGGTCTCATTAGCAAGGAGCTTCTAGCGTTTGCAGCCGTTTTGGATTTAACTCGTAGCTTATAGGCATGCTTCTAATGCCCTTGCTACGACCGCAACTGCAATTTTGAAAGATTATATCAGCTACAAATCACTGCAACTTTCTAACTGTCCGTGGAAGAGGACAGAAGTTGCATCGTGTGAGCTCAATTGGGAAACCTAGGGGTTTTTTTGTACCTCTGCGTTAATCAGAAAGCAGAATCCTAAGTGCCAATTTTACGAAGAACTCTGTGTCCATTTTTCCTCCAGCCCTGATGCTGAACTGCCTGATCAATACTAAATCTAATTTATAATGATGGCCCCTGTGAAGCTTGCAAATGTTATGTCAACATATCTTAATAGCCTTGGCTTCCCGAGTAGCCTTGTTAGCTGCAACTTTCTTTGCTCCTACTACTCTCTTAACTACATCCACCTACTGCGTCTCATCTGTAATGATGTTGGCCAGCTCTTCCATCTTTCCTGCTCTGTTCTACCAGTGAAGGCTTCCACACCGTCAGCTCCTGTTGTGTGGCAGCTCTCTGACAAGCACGAGGAAGAAAAAGAGAAGAGGGAAGAAAACAAAATTAATTCCCTTGTCAATTCACCCCCTCCCTGCAACTGATGAACCAAAGAAGGAAATAATTGCTACTCTCTTTTAATAATGGCACGTTTACAGAAATTTCCATAAAGATGATTCAGAAAGGAATGCATGGATTTCTTCTCTGTGGGGCGTCCAAAATGGTTTGCATTGTTCCATAATGTTATGTTATTAGCGTTCCATCTAATTTATATTTGCATTTCCCTGTCTCCAGGGCAAATTTTTACAACTCACTTGCAAAGTGCTAAATGAAGAAATTCTGCAGTGCTACAGAACTGCATTTGCTAGCAAACTTTCAAACCATCCTTTCATTGCCAAGAGGTTGGAGCTGCAAGGTGTTGAATGGCTCCAAAGAAACACTTTTCTCCATCCTTGTTTGGAGTAGAGAGCGCACAGCACTGCAGCCAGTCAGGATGGTGAGGAGATATATATGTTTGTAGACTGGTTGAAGGATGGAAACCGGGAATGAGCCCACTCAGTTTCTACAGCTTGTATTAGCTATAACTGGGAGGGGTTGCCTAACTCCTTGCTTGAAACTGGCAAACGGCAAGTCACAGGAATTACAGAATCGCTGTCTTCCTAAGGTGACTCACTAGCAGAATACATGCCACATCCACATGCATTGCAGAGTAGTTTAGGCAAATCAGCTGTTAACTAATTTGCTGTTTACAAGCTCTTAAAGAGGCCAAGTGATAGCACGATTTCTCTTGCCAGTGACTGTGTAGGCACAGAGTCTGTATCCCACTGGAACAATACAGGCTAAGATAGGAGAAAAAAACGTTGCTATTATTAATGAATTATTCTGAAGTAGCAGTAAAATCTTCTTTATATGCATTGGAAAACTGATGCAAAGAGATGCAAATGATTCACTCAAATTCAGATGAGATATGAATGGTGCAGGGAGGAGGGCAGAATTCAGATCCCCTGAGCCTCAGTCACAGTTTTTACACTCAAACTATTTGTCTTTTTTCAGATATCATGGGTATAAAAGATAAAAATATCTGTGCATTAAAAAAGCCCTACACAGACAAAACCCCAACAGTGGGTTCTTAGTTCATAGAATAAGTACTATGGTATTTCCAGAAGCTGCCCAGCTTCTCAGGTCAAGCTAGCTTGGGTGTAACAACACAAAGTGCAGACATGCCTCAATAGTCACCAAAGAACCGATGATTATTCTTTTCTTCCAGAGAAGATCTAAGGTTTCACAGCCAATGGAAAGAGTTATATTTAAAATTACTAGCCTAGAAAAGAAGAAAAATAACGTGAACTTACTTTTCTAAATACTTGATCAGAGAAGAAAAGAAAAAGGCAGCAGCTTTTCTAGCCTTTATGGCCAGAAAGTTGTGATGATTTCCACAGCTATGATGCTTTGTTTTCTAATAAGAGACTTATAGTTTAATTAAAACAGGATAAACTTTTTCCACCTGCTTTTTAATGTCAATAATTCTAAGCTGCAGCTTATGGTAAACTCTATGTGCACAATGGGAAAGCTGCACCTGCTTAAACATAGGATCTTAATTTGGCCAAAAATCTTTATGGATGCACCTCAGATTTTGTTTTTATAACATGAGTGTGCATGTTTCAGTCAGTGTGAACCTTTCAAATATATTTGCAAAGCAGTAAACATAGTATTTGAAGTCTTAAGCATGTGCCTTAGTTAGCAACTCAAGTCGTGTGTTCCAACACTTTTTAAAACTCTTAATTAATTCAAGGTAAGAAGTCAAAATCACATAAGACTTTTTCGCAGTGAGGATTCAAAGAATCCATCCATCTGTTCAACACAGGAGATCAGCCAAAATTTTACATTGGAATGACAATTATCTCCAACAAAGGCTCTTCCCCTCCCTTTTGCATGGTCCATGCCTTCCATTCTGGAGGGAAGGTCCAAACCATAAAATACTCTTCTTTTGTACCTCAGAAAACCCAAGAAATAGCATTTGAAAATGCAAAAACACCAAGTTAACAACGAGGACAAAACCTAATTTCCATGTTGGCAGCTTGAAGATTAAGTCAGAGGGGAAACAATGCAAGTGTTTGTGTTAATAAATATTGTATGAGCTCTAATATGTAATGAAAGTTGTATTTTAAAAATAAGGAAAACGCTGGTCAAGAAATGCCCCACTATGCAATTGTGTGGACTCCGAAAGTAATTAATGTGTTTTTCACAGTGGAACTAAATCTGTCTCAGGCTTGGATTCTTCCTTTCTCTTTGTTCCCCGCTCCATGGATCAATTTCTCTCTCTTCGTCTGGCTTTGGTAGTCAGTAAGAGATTTCTCTTTAGCAGGAAGCATTCTGTGTGGCAGTGATAAAAATCTGCTTGCTCACAACAGCAAGATTCTTCATAATGAAGGAGAACCCTATATGCAGTGCCCGCAAAACCTGTTTCTATACCTAGATCTTAAGGGCAATGGTAGTTGATGGAGACTGTAAATATCCTCTAACATTTAGGAACAAGAACCTGTGATAAGAATTTAATAACTAAGTTGTGTTTTGAAGAGAAGGACTAGAAAGTTAGAGTGAAACATGTAAACTGATGTTCAGTTCAGCATTGGAGAATCTACAATCTGGGTGCCTGCAGGCTTTGATGGTGACCTTTGGGACACCCAGATGCTGAATCTGTATGAAGACTGCCTGAATGAGTCCCTGAAGACGATGCACAGTGCTAGACAGGATATAACCTGTGCTTTTTTTTTTTCCCCTGTAATTCCTTCCAGCTTGGTACCTATGTGCCTACATGTTTTCTAAGGATATTGCTTCCCTGAAGATTTAATTCTAGTACAGGCCTGCACTTCTTACTCAAAGAAAATCCTCATCTAGGATGGGGTTTTGCTAGATTAATCAGACCACAGTTCTCACACACAAATTTCTTCACTGTCGTTCTCACATGCAGTGGATGCATGAGGAGTGCAAGGTGGAGGCTCCCTGGTCTGCTCCAACAACGCTCCTCGAGGGCCAGGACATGGCCACAGAACTTTTATCATCCCAATTCTGCAAACAGGGCTGTGGCTGACCAATCCCAAAGGTTTTCCTTGTAACTAAACCCAAGGACAAATGCATGAGAGAGCAAGAAACGAAGACGTTGAAGATGAAACCACTGCTGACCTCAAGCATTACTGAAGTTTCGCTGTCACCCTCCATCCCTTGTGTCTGAGTGGCTGCAGGATCACTGCTGCATCGTGACACATGATATCTGTGTGGCTCTGTGGATGTTGTAGCATGGCATGGCATGGCATGGCGTGGTGTGGCGTGGCATGGTGTGGCATGGCATGGCATGGCATGGCATGGCATGGCACCCGCAACATCTGCAAAGCTGTGTGGACTGAAGATGTAACCCCTGCTCCCTGCACACTGCATAAACAGAGCCCCAAGAAGGCAAATCATCGCAGAACATTTGCCCTGGTCTTGCAGAGGCAGAGCCGTGCAGATGCCTTCACTCTTGCTGAAGGAAGATACGAACGGCTAAAGTATGGCCAAAGCGGCTGTGACCACGCTCACCTGTGGTGGCATTGCTGAGGCCCTCAAGGAGCCATGCAAGGGCTCCTTGCCTCCTTCCATGCAAAATCTGCCGGCTTAGTGTGAGTAACATTTAGTGATATTTTGAGCAGACTGTGCACAGAAAGAGCAAGACCACGGAGATGATCCTTTCCCCAGTACAGGAACAAGCAGCTACCAGGTGATGACGCATGACACCTTCACAGCTGCTTCTTCAGTGACTGTCTGTAGAGCCACGGACATCTGAGAAGTTTTCAACAGATGAGATTAGCAAGATCTAAGGCAATCTGCCTTAAAAGTTCCTGACTTTTCTTAAGGGTTAGAAATTGTTAGCTAATATTTGCAGACAACATCCCCTACAAATCCTAGTCTAGACATAGCTGGTAAGAGGAAAGGGATGCTTAAGCAGGCTCTGGAGGATTTGGTGAGCAATCAAGTCACTTTTTCCCTATTTAGAGCCAACCCTGTTAAACACAGGATAAGGTTCAAAAGGCTCAGTTGTGCCCTTCAAAAAAATCCAGATAATTGAAGAGTTTCACTGACACTTTCCCATTTCTGTTGTCAAAAGGAAAGTAAAACTAATAATGTTGGGGTTTAACAGCGGAATACCTTTGACATACGGATTTTGTTTGGGAGTATACAAGGTAGATTGCTGTTACTTGCGCTTAGCAAATAGTGCACAATAAAATCATGACTAAAGGGCTGAGGTAGAGATCAGATTTGCCACAAATAAGAAAGGGGGAAACAATGACATCTTTCATTTCTCTGTCACCCCAAAGGGGTTTAGGAACAGTAATAACCGTGCAGGTACACAACAGCCCACAGGTGAAGGTTTTTTGATCAAGCCATATAGCTGTCTGTCTTTGTTTTTAACACCTTACAGAGCTAGTCCAAATTTCAGCCTTAACTTCACAATAGAAGTTTGGGATTATCTAAAACACTGGCAAGAACAAAAGAGGTAAAATAGTCATTATGGGGTCTGGTTCGTCGCCTGGAATCTTTATTGTTGGTGGCATACAGAAAAAAAAGTACCCTTCTTAAAATGGCAGCTTGGTGTTATAAATAACTGCTCCCTGTGAGACCTTTGAGAGATATGCATTCAGTTTACTGAAAAAAACATATTTTTCTTTCTGTCACAAGAATAGAGGCAATATAGCTACACACGAACATACTGCATTCTGTCTCAGACACTTCCCTGGAGAATTTCCAGTTCAGTTCTTATTCTACCATTTTTATAGTCAGTG
Organism: Crypturellus undulatus; assembly: GCA_013389825.1. Classification (NCBI taxonomy): domain Eukaryota; kingdom Metazoa; phylum Chordata; class Aves; order Tinamiformes; family Tinamidae; genus Crypturellus; species Crypturellus undulatus. The sequence continues at coordinate 862,088 of VWPW01029434.1, forward strand.
ATGATACATAAAGTACAGAAATAACACAGTTTAACTTCCAGCTACCAGGCTGAATCTCTGCTCTTAATCAAAGAATCTTGAAATAACTTTAAAACCAAGCAAATTTCATATGAAATTTATGGCACAAAAAAAGTAGGGACTGTTTGGGTGTCATTTTTATAGCAAGAATTCTTATGGTAACTAAACCTACTATAAACTGAATTCCAGAATATGAAAGTCCTTAAGGTTTATTGCAGGGTTTGTAAGAGCTGAAATGAAGACAAAGATTTTGAGATAACAGGTGTAGGCATCATAGAGGCTAAATGTGTTCAATTTTGATGGAGAATTCAAATATAATTTTTCTGGAAATAGTAAAAAGATATGGTAGGTAACCATTGGGTTTGCATTAATTCATATTGAAAAAAGGATATTTGCCTTTTTGTTGTTGCATAGACTATATTGCATATAGTTCCATATTGAAGGATTTTCAGTACTGTTATTCTTTTTTTTTCTTTTTTGCAAATATTTGAGGCTTTTGCTAGATGTTGCACTTGCAAGTCTTTGAGCTTAAAAATTTGTTCTGGTGTCCTGATCCCATAGCACCTGTTTATGTACTTCGTTCTGGAGTTTTTTCATTAGCGTAATAATAACTTACAGGGGCAAAGTTGCTTTTTTTGGTCTGAAGACTTGCTGCCCCTCTCTAATTATGTTCTTTGAAGCCAGCACATTCTGTAAATAATTCAAGCACATCTGACTCAGGAAAACACATCCAAACTCCTTGTAGAAGTCATTTCATATAAAATACCGATGGATATAACAATTTCTAGATCACATCTCCCTCCCCAAAGAAGGGGGAATGGCCACTGTGTCGGGATCCTTTGGGAATATGTATGCAAGAAGCATCTTGGTGGCTCCGGGCACTTGCTTGCCTGTGGCAGGCAGGGAACAACATGGGCTTCAGCAACAATTCACCAACAAAATATTTGGTTTGAGAAATCCTGCAGTTTCAATGTCTTTTTTTTTTTTTTTTTAACACAGGCTTCATACTTGTATCTAAACACCACTGACAGGAAAGGGGACATGTTTGTCAAGTGAGACAGGAGACTTGGCCGAGGTTCTGTAAAAGGGAACAAGATATTTTTTTATAAAAGAGAGGAATGAACCTTGGTGCTTGGAGGTGAGGTCAAGGGAGGCATATGCTGAATGCCAGGTTAAGCCGCAGGTGCTGCATTTAGTTACCGCAGGAACAGGTACTTTTGAAATAAAACGAAGAGATATTTAATACACTTTAGCAAGCATGGTGTGGACTATAACTTTTCGTTTCCCCAGAGAACAAATACAACGGAGGTGGCAGCCAGGCTGACCTACCTGCGTGCTGCCTGCTGCCCTGGAACAACTCGTTTGGTAGAAAACAGCTCCTTTCCATTGCCCACTTAATTTTAGGCTTTTTTCTTTTACTAAAAAGGTGCTAACTAATGCAGACTGTGGTGAATTCTTTTTCAAGCCAATTCCTGCAATGGTGTAAGACAAGCAATCCCATTTCTGACACATCATTAAAATATCCTCTAAAAATAACAATTTGTTGTTAACATCAACAGGCTACAGAAGAAAAGCTAAATCCAAATGTCACATGGTTCTGAGCCAGCAATGCTTCTTATCAAGGTTTAGGCACAAAAGTTCTCTCTTTGGTATTAATAGGACTGCTCATATGCATCTAGCTAAACTTGTTTAATCATGTCGATGGATGGGGACTTCAGTGATACTTCTAATAAAGACCTTGTTTTCAAATATGGTTTCCTGACTTTCTTCATTTATGTCCTACAGAAAATCCTTGAGAATGGGAAGAAACAAACAGGGATGGTAGCTTCTAGGTATTAGAAGTTAAGGATTAAGAAGTCTCTGATCCTATCAAGAAAAAAATAGTCAGCCAATTAGTAAATTCATATATAAAAAGAAAAAAATTCCAATAGAATTAAGCAATCTAAACATAATGTCTTAGAACCTCTGAAGTTATCATCTGTTGAAAATCAATTATGTTTTAGTAGTCAATGAAATAAATATAACATCCTTTTATATTGAAGCTGACTTACAACTGCAATATTGCACTTTGCCATTTTCTTATAAACAAATAAACCCCAGGTAGATAATGCTGTGAAATTGGGGATTTCTGGGACTGTTAAATAATAAAAATATGTAAACAGATAATAAAAAGATATATAAGAATGCTCTACATTTCAAAAGCTGAAACATAGCTGCCTTGTACTTTATATAATTTGTTTTACTGCTCTCTGGTACTCATCTTATGCAAAACTGAGGAGATCCACTTTAACGGTGAACTTTCCAAGTACATAGTTAACAAAAGGCTATCTCATTACGCAGCCAATTAAAACGATTTGTTTGTTCATGATGGAATATAATGTAGAGATTCGTTTTCTTCCACTAGGTACCTTCTGCTAAGAAACCAAATTGGCACAACTTTATAATTGCACTAGTTCCACTGGGAACTAAAAAGAAGTTTGTGAAGCTGATAATTCTTTAGAGCAAATGAACAATCAAGAAAAGACACTTATAAAATCTTCCACCATGAAAATTTAGAAACATTGCAGCATCCAAAGAAAATATAGAAGATTGAAAAGCTGGGTTGTATTCTATTGTATTATTACTTCTATGCTTACTATTGTATTGTATTGTATTACTTTTGTAATAGTATCTATTACAATATTTAAAACCTTGTTCTTTCCCCAGCAAGATGCTAAAGGTGCCATAAAACTTGTTCAGGTCACATAGTTTTAGCCACTGTTGCCCCCAAAAACCCATTAGCAGTAAAAACCAAACTGGGAACACAATTCAATAACTCAAATAAACATGTTTTAAATTTGCAAGAAAATCCTTCCCAGCCATACCTAGCTTGCAATGAGGAGTGCAGAGCACTAGGCACAATGTTGTCCATCCAGGAATAGTGCGAGACATATAAACCCTGGAGCTAGAGCGCAAGACATAAAGGGAATAGGAAAAAATGATGATGCGGTTTTCAAACATTAGAGGTAAAACTCGACTGAGAAGAAAGCGTGTGCAATTTTGAAGGAAAGCACCATGTTTCTTTAGCTAAGCAGACTTGATTTTGACGTTTAAGCTTAACTGCTGCAACAGTTGCATGCACAAATGCTTACTCGTCCTTTAGTTTTGAAGTTTGGTTTTCAGTTTTGTTTTGGGGGAAACCAGCAGCAGAACAAGTACCAACTGGTCTCATCCTTTTGGGCAAAAGTGTTCTTGCAGCAACAGCACCTTAGGGGTCCATTGACATTCATACTCAAGAAGCACTTGAGGGACAGTAAAAAGTCATCTGCAGATGGCAGTGCTTTGGAGCTCATATGTCCAACAGTGGTACCTACCAACAAGTCATATTTATGGGTGACCAGATCCATAGGCAGTTCTCTCCTGGACAGTTGTTACTTCAGGAGAGACAAAGAATAGTAGTAAAGAAACAGGAAGCCTCGCTCCCTTTCATCGTGGCTTCTTTGCGCTAAGAATCTAGTCTGAAAGTATGCAAGGTAAAAAAGGACCTATGAGTGACCCAGAGCATCAGAGAGCTCTGCAGAAGTGCTGTCAAAGTGCCTGGGAATGAAGCAGAGCCCTTGGCACAAGTTTCATCACAGGAACATACGGAATCCTGCAGGAGGAACTGAGACTTTGGTTCACGTTGTGATGGCAGTGGAGAATTGGATTCCCTTCTCTCAGGGGTATAAGCTTATTTTACACCACTTGCTTCAGAAAACAAAATCTAGGAGACAAACTCTGGTGTATGCCCAGAGACACAGAATATTCCAAACACAGAAATATAATATCCCTCAGGGCATCTAAATTGCCTCGAGCAGACCTCCCTTTTTGGTAATAAGTGTGTGCAACCAGCATCTTCCTTACCTTGTGACTTTATTGACTTTTCAAGTGGGTGTGAAGTAGCAGCAAAGTGCCTCCAAGCCAGAAGTGTATATCCTCTCCCTTTGGTTTGGTAGACTAGGATGTGCAGGAGAAAAGATGCTGTTTATCACAGCATTTGAGCGCTTTCTCTTTAAACAATATATGGCAGTTTGAAGCATTGCTATTCTTATTGTGGATAAAATTAGAATTAAAACTTGTAAAATATATGGCAGCAGCTGACGATATAATAAAATGAACTTTTGGAACTGATGAATTGTTTATACTGTGGGTGCTTCAACAGGATAAAGAATGGAGTTAATGCAGAAAAAAATGAGCTTGTTACATCTCATTAAGGGCTTACTGCTGTATTTGCATTTTTGTTTAATACTCAAATCCTGAAGCACTGCAAATGAGCTGTAACTTTGCAGTCTTTAAAAAATAAATAAAGATTAGATAAATGCAGATGCTATGCAAATAGTCGATCAGCAGCAGGCTATGGAGATGCCCTTAAGGAGAAGGGTTGGAAAGTTACACAGGTGATCATGAAAGACCTCTCCAACAGGACAAAATGCCACAGTAATGTCTAAGCTCTTTCTGATTCTGTCCTTGAATTCTCATGCCGGCTGTACGAGGTTGTCTCAAGTTCTGTCTTGTTAGTTGGGAAAAGATGATGTATCTGTAGGTGAGGAAATATGTGTAGAATTGCAATCACGTAAAGAGGAGACAAGCAGTATAATTGCACAATGCTTGAATTATGGTAAGGGAAAAGAAATAACCTTTTCTATTATTGCTAGTTTTTCTTCATTATCAAGTAACATATGACTATCTCCAGCATTCGGGATCATGCTCAGATCTGCTAAAAATGACTCATCCTAGACCAGATGAGACAGTTGCTCATTTATACTGCAGATTACAAAAGCATTTTAAAAATCATTCTTTCACTATCCATTTGCTTCTCTTCCCCGTGCTTTCTTATTGGTTGTTCGTTATGAATGAGATTTATAGTTTTAAACTCCATCTTATTTATCCCCTTCCTTTTAATGAGCAACTATAAAATAAGCATCATTTTCCTAATGTTCATTTTGAGTGTCAGAAATAGGCAATTTAAATGTGAAGCTTCATAACACTATTAATGCTGCAATTTAGTGACAAAATATCTCTCAGTTTCCCATGTCTCTTGCCACATTCCTTCATTTCAGTGATTTATTGTATTATTGCTTTGGCTGTAATAGTTAGGGCCCTAAGTAGCGGGGTTATTTTTGCATTCCTCTGCAAATTAATATGTCTCCCTCCTGGCTGCCTCTAGCTTTACTTGACGAGCAGCAGAGAGGAACGTGCTGCAAGCCCTGCGTGGCGCCGGCCCCTCTCGACACCTTTTCTGGGACCGTCTCTCCACTCACCGACTGCATATGAATCCCGAATATTAACTTAGATGCCCCAGTGTTTTCGCAGAGCACCAGCCACCAGTTTCTGCACCTGCCAGCAAGGAGCGGGTAAGGCTGTCCCAAGGACTAACATGGAAATGTAAGTAATAAGAGAGAGGTTAGCTGGTGATTAGCTCAGCTTCATGTGTGCCGAAGCCTTCAGAGAGGAAGAGCAGTGTCTCACGGAAAACTGTTGCTCAGTAAGTTTACTGGTCCCTCCTCTGCTCGCAAAATTGCTGCAGGCACAAGTAACTTGTCAGTACGCAGCGTGCAGCATGCGCGTCTTCGGGTTACAGGATTGTGATGCCTGCCTGCATATGGCACAGCGTAAATTACTCAGCATCCTGCTGCTACTTGTAGGTATCGGAAGACCATTTCAATTTTAAATATGCACTTGAAATCTGGAGACTGTACCACCGTACCTGCATTAGATATACACTTGCAGCGAAAATGTTTTTGGACAGCTTTATACAACCTGGATGTTTGCAAAAATGTGGTGCTCTGAAAGCTCCAGAAGGGCAAATTATGCACCTTCCCACAACCTCCTCTCCTCCCCACAAACTTCAAAGTCTGTAAAAACAGTGCAGGTTCTCTATCAATATACATCCCATGTTTGACACTGGGGAGGTTTAGCATCAATATTTCTTGTTCAGGTTGAAGAAATAAAGCCCAGACAGGTGAGGACCCTATTTTATTGTTGTACTACAGATCCATAAAAAGAAATCATTGTTCAATGCCCTGGTCAAATATTGCTAAATGGCTAATTCAAATGCATCCCAGTGATGATGTCTACACAAACAGCTAAATAAAATTATCGGTGACATTTGTCACCGGACAAATGCCTGTTAGTATAAGCTTGGTCCTGAATAAATGCTCTCTGCAGCTCACAAACTCTCTTTTAGGGAGATTTTGTCCTGCAATTGAGATCCTTGCAGAAAAACAGAACTTTGGTTCTGGGGAAGAGCATGCAGAAAGCAGAGCCCCTTTCTTTAACTGAGCTTTCAGAGACCCTGCAAGCTTATTTCGAGGAGATGCCAACGCTGTGAACTTAACAGTGTAAACAAAAATGATGGCCTTATTGTGCAACTGCATGATTTATTGTAATTAACAGCTCATTTTGGTCCCACAAGAGGATGGCACTTGAAATAGCCTTATCATTAAATGTTTCTTTTCCTTTCTAGAAGAATTATGAATCTCTCATGAACCTAAGAGAGGGTGTCATGGGCACTTGTCTCGCAGATAGAATGTGGGAGCTGTTGCCACAGAAATTTCTAAGTTTCCTCAAAGGGAAAACAGTGCTGAGGTGCCCAGGAATAACAGGCACAACCATATTTGTAAAACCTGCCTTGGTTTGTCATACTGTTCTAGAGGGACCCAACTACTTGTTTTGATCACATATTCTTATTTTTATTCCTATTTAGACATATAGTTTAGCATCTGAACAAGCCCTGCCCCACCCACCTTTTCTTTTATTTTTTTTTCACCCCAAACTGCATTTCTGAGAGGGAAAGAAGCCCATTGCTGCAACAGAGAGTCGCCAAAGCCTTGCACTCCCAGGTGCAATGAATTTGGCAGGATAGGAAGATGTACAGCCAACTTCCTAGATTGTGGACTGGACAGCTCCATAGAATGGACTTACAAGGTCCGCTCAAACTCCGAGATGCTCTGTAGAGTTAGAGATGTCCCTGAGTTAGGAGGATTGAGCCCTCTGGTCACTTTTATCAGACAGCAGGCATTTAAAAATGTGGTCACCATGCACTCCTACACTGTCTACCTACATTCAGTCTCACCCTCAGTTTTCTTCTGGGGGGATGTAAGTTTGCACAGAGCCTGAAACAATAGCTAGAAGGACATACATTCAGCACTTGCAATAAAATAAAAAAAATCCTGAAATCCTGTAAGTGAAACATGAAATAAATGTCACTTCACTGAATGAGCTCCCCTGAAAGAACACATCAACCACTAAATTGTTCTCTACATGCACCTGAATGCTCTTTGATTGCTGCAGTCAGTCACAGACCATCACATTATTCTGTGAAAGAAGAAACTGCAGGACTAACTGCAGAGACTGGTGGACATCAGGCCAGCAGGGCTCGGAGATGCTCTGAAAGTTTCTCTCCTAGTTCATATGGAGTGGATGTGCTGAACATTTCTGCAGTTCACCTTACCATAGAAGAGACTGTCAACTATTTTTTTTTTCTGAGTTCTAATCATGCCACTTTTGTGGAGAATAAAGGAGGGAAATAATAGGAATGAGTAGTGGCCTGGAACATGAAGATGGAGCTGGTCTGTCTGAGAGCACTGCTCCAGACGCACCGGCAAGGTCCCTATGGCCGGGCTGCACGGTCCTTCACGCTGGTCCTCCAGCCCAGCGGCTCTTCTCTCTTTTCACCTGAACCACTCATTTATTTTTCACTTGTTTTAATTATCAGATAAATCATTAATTTTCTTGTTCTGACATTTTAATTTTCTTTGAAGGGACAACTGTATAGAAGGAAAAGCTACCCACACCATTATCTTTTATCAATGTTGCTCAGAATGAGAGCCACCTTTTTTTTAGTTTTGTGTGAAGTTTGCACAATGTTCTGTAAAGAAAGGTTTGAATAACTCTGTCAAACAATCTTTTGTATCCAAAAGGCACACAGACTGTACAAAAAAATATTTCACATTTTTACTACATTTTCCAGTAGGAAAAAAAGGAGGAGATAAATGTGGAATGATGTAGTTCAGGTTTATTAAGTCTACTTGACCTCTGTGTCATATACTGACATTTTAATTTTACTGCCTGGCATTTAACAAATCCTTAGCGGGCCTGAAAAAGTTAATGATTAAAAAAGAAATGAAAAAAAAAAGAAAGAAAACTCTCCTCATAGTTAACTTTAATTTATGCAAATAAAATAAAATAATTAGCAGCTCCTTTTGCTTTATCACATGAAATTGTTCACCATGGTGATTTTTAATTGCATATTCAGCATGTGTTTATCCATAGCCTTTTGACTAATAGCTTGCCCTATTTCTTTAAGTAGTGGATGTTTCTTTAAATAGCAATAGTTATAAAAGTGGTTACTCTACAAAAAGTAGAGATTGGTATAACAATAATTTATATTATTCCTAATGTTTTCCAAACCTCTCTCTCCCTCACACAGCTGACCTGGGGAGCCACTATTACTGGAATGAAAGTACTACGATGCCTTTGCATATTTCCTACAAGAGAATCATGTCCCTCCCAGCTATTTGCAAGAAGTCCTACAGGAACAATTATGAAATACTCTCATTCATTTGGCACAATGGCATATGGAAATTTCCTGCAACACTAATTACTATGGTTGCAATTTTTAGCCAAAAATGTCAGTGTCTAGGATTTAATTAGTCTGCAGCAGGATTTTTAAACTGACCTTCTAGTTGAGTTAATTAATTTGCCTTTTATTTATTTATTTATTTATTTGAGAATCCTGTCAAATCACTTTTTAGGAGATTTTAATTAAAAAAAGTCACTAGTTCCAAAGTTCATTAGACATCTAAAAGTTTTTCAGCAAATAAAAGCGGTGAGGTCAAGTTGCTATTGTTTAAGCGTGTCCTCCTTGCCATTGTCTAGGAGTGCTGAAATTTCTAGACAGGTATTTGTGCAAGGCAGTTTGCAAAATGTTAAAGTGTAATGAAGTTTTTCCCTAATTAACTTCATCCTTATGCTTGCATCAGCATCCTCTGTTCATATTGGTTACTTTCTGGGATGTTTTTATAGTATTAATTAGAGATCTGTTTGGGTCAAAATACCAGAAAAGAACATTAGAAGTCTTGGGAAGTTTGAATTGTCTCAATGTCTACAGTGAGAGGCTGAAGCCAATGTTTCATTCGAGCAAGAAATCTTGATATAAATTCCGTTTCAGAGTTATGAAGACAGAACTGCGAGAAAGATTTTTTTTGTTCGGTTTTATCTTGACATGAGCCAAAATATGCCTTTTATTCTATCCTCTTTCTTTGTGACAGTTACTCCGCTGAGAAGTTACACATTACTCTTTCCTGTGGAGAAAATTAAAAACAAGCTATCTAGCAGTTCCAGCTCTGCAGCACATTCCAGCTACTGAACTGTGTCATACTGTTTTAAAAGAAGAACTATAGTACCTCTCCTGAAATGGAAGAAGCTGTGACTTTTTAGGTGCAAAGGAATCAATAAAAGGATGAAAAGTACACGGACAAGCCTGAGACTGCTCTTGACACACAAACCCGGACACAATTACGAGCTACGGTGTACCATAATGGTAGGGGCTTTGCTGCTGAGATTCAATCACAGTGAACATGAAACTGCCGTTTAATCTGTGCAAATGAATCCCACGTTTGTGAATGCCAATGCGAGTAGGCGTGCAAAATGGAAACCTTTGGCTTGAGCTTTTCATTTACTTCTAAAAAATGGATTGTATTAACCTAGGTGAAATATGTTAATAAGACCTTGTGGCTTTTAAAAATCCTCATTTTCTTCACATTTTGCAGTGCAGACATGCCTAGAAAGAAAGCAGATCAGGTCCACAATAAACACTGACAAGTAATTATACGTCTTCCCCATCAGTGGTGTCTCCTACTACCAGCTAAAACATGGGAGGACCGAGTGCCCCGCTGTGAGCTCTCTCTCCTATGCTGATGCAGAAAGACAGCCCCTCTGGTCTCTCCCTGGCTGACTTTGTACCCAGCTCTGATGTATTCCTATCTGTTTTTATCATACTTCTAGACTGCCTTCATAGACATTTTATATGGGTTTTTCATCTGTTGCAGAAATATTTTTTTTCAGGAAAGAGATAGAAAAGAACATTAATTCATCTGAGTCATCTAATCTGAAATCTTCCCTTGGAGATAGCCACCATATCCTAGAACACTCTTCAAAGAGCCATTTCTAATGCCTACCTAGTCCACCATAAAGAAAGGATGAGAAACTTTCTATGAGACCAGGCATGTCTACCTGGCGAAAGAGAAGGCTGACTTGGCCTCTCAATAGCACTCTGGAAGATAAAAGCTCCCTGTTAGACCCTAATGCATGTCCTACTATGTTCATACTATGCAGCTTTGGTGTAGGTGAGTTGACCTGCAAAGCTGACGGGCTCAGTAAGCATTTCTGAGTAGGTCTCAAGAATCCAAGGCAGGAGTCATGGATAATTTCCCTATTGCTGTGGACACAGTTAAAACTAATGCTAACATTAAAGGATTGCCTTTACAGTGGTGATGACCTTCATGCTCTATGATGGTATTTGTGGTGGGCCTCTGGTCATGGGTCCGTCCTGTTCTCCCATATCCTGGATAAGACAGAAGACTTCATATATTCAGCACTGGTGGAAGAATTGTGATAAAGTCATTGTGTTGTCCCTGTGATTAAGTTTCCATTATTAAGAAAGGCTTAGTGATATATAACCTCAGAGCTATTACTTGTATCCAGTCATCAAGTGCGGACTGAGCAAAAGCTGTATCTATATATCTGCAGATCAATCTGTCTGTGTCTGTCAACTCTCTGTTGCAAGGAAAGGGCTCCCTTACAAATGCACGATGCTGTCACATCTCAGAAGTAGAAGAAATGATACCCCACTGTTTTAAGAAGACCAGGTTGTGGGAACGGAGACAAATGAAGAGGAAAAAAAAGCACAAAAGAAGTGAGATTTAAGGGAGAGGAGGAAAAAAAAAAAAAAAAAAACAGGGAATATGCTCACTTAAAGCTCAAGAAGAAAAGAATCCCAGCTTCAAAACACCTTCTCCATCATTAATGTTAGTGTCTGTGCCCGTGAGCATGCCTGATGGCTGGCTGAGAGCTTGCTAGTTTCGGTAGGTTTGTTTGCTCAGTGGAACATAGCTCTCCACTGTTGAGTTATGAACACTCCATCCATTCATTTTTGGTTCCAATTTTTCCTTGAAAGATGAATATCATGAAATATCTAAAATGCAGGAGCCTGCACCATGTGGCCATAATTTTCAGGGATCTGCTTCTGATGTTGCCTCATTATTCATTTGCCATAGGGGGCCATCTGGGTCTTTGCAGACTGCACATGCTTGCTGTCAGTGGAAGACGTGAGTTCTGCTCAGATGTGTTCTGCTCGTGTTGCTGGTCTCCTGGTGCTGAATCCCACATGGCAAGGTGAAGAAAAGCTGCATCATTACATGATGCTGAGCCCCACCACACGGGCTACCAGAATTGATATAAGGGTTCTCTCCTAATGTTATCTATGTTATCCACATATTCCTTCCACAGAGCCAGGAAGGCTGTTCCATATGTGACTGAAAGAGACTCAGTGTTGGCAGTATCTGTTGACCAGCAGGGGAGAGAATTTCACAGCTTTCACCTTTAGCTGAATGTTTCGCAACCTGCATCAAGAAGTTAAAATGAAAGGACTTCTCTCTCCTTAAAACAAGCATCAGGGGGAAGTTATTGCCATTCAACTGCCTGGTAACTTTTGACCATTTAACAGTTCAAAGCAGGTTCCAAATAAGATCACATATAGCCCTTGCTCATTATTATACACTAAATGAATGGATGACTATTTCTGTCTCAGAAACCGGAGAGCCAGGCTGGCAGTAATCACTTGTGAAGTGAAATTAAGCTTACAGGCAGCTCGACCGAACACCTCATTTCTACACTACCATTAACAATTTTGACTTTGCATGGTACAATGTACGTTCCAAGGGCAGAATTTCATTAGCATGAACATATTTTGGGCTCATCAAGGTAAAAAGCAAGCAAGCAAAAGAAAGAAGTCACTGCATCTTTCATAATATTTTTACTGCTAGAAACTGAAAAGCTTTCATGAATTGCCTGAAATCATTAGCTGATTTTCTTGTTACCTTCACACTCTGCGAAGAAAGTTCCCTCCACCAAATTTTGACTCTCTACAGCTTTATCTCAAAGGCTACAGCAGACTGTACCTACAGTCACATTAATTTTCATGTTTCTTCAATAGCTTGAGGTGCTTGTTCTGTCTTCAATAAAATCACCCCTTACCAATCAATAAAAAAGCAGAGAATATGAATCTTTCAAAATCGATAATATGTACTATAATTACACAGGTATGCTAGTGACAGTCAGCATGCCAAAGCAAATCCCAAGACCCATGATCCCCAAACCTTCAGAAAGTAGCAGAAAATGATGCAGTTTTATTCACTTGTGCTTTTGTACGAGCCAGTGTCAAGATTAGATGATGAGTGGGTGTATTAACTCCTCAGCCTATTCCCTTAGCTTTCACAAAACAGTCTCTGCTTAAATGCAGGGATTTTCATTTTGATCAAAAACTTTCCACTGCGGTTTGTCCATTGAAATGCCAGAGTTCAGAAGAAGTGGCAAAGAAAAAAACAGCATATGTGAGTGCTGACCCCTCACACTAGCCATTATGTGATACAAAGAGGATTCATGAGGATTCAGCCTTGCAAAAGGAAAAATCACGAGGCTGGAAAGGAATGATCACAACAGTGCAATCCCAAACCAGCAGAAAAGTCTACATTTTCGGGGGACTGAGTCCCTTGAGTGAAGGTTTAGGGTCCTCCTTAACAACGTTGTTCAGTCACGTTGGGAAGTTAACTGGTGAACGCCCTGGGGAATACACTGCTTCCTAAATAAGGTATTGATGCCACGTGTTTTTGAGAAGCCTGCAGACTTCACATTCCAAGATATCAAACCATTGCCATGTAACTATACAACCTTTTCAAATATAGAAGCTTTTCTGAATCTGAGAGGTTTTCAGGCTATGAGTTTTCTTAAATTCTTTCTTAGCACTCATTCCATCTATTCACATTGATTTTTACAAAAAAAAAAAAAAAAAGGACCAAGTGTTTGGCAGTAGGAAATGATGAGACAAAAGGTAGCTGGCACAAACATTTATGTTTCCGCATTTGCCCACGCTGTAGTGCTAGTTCTTGCTTAAATCTAGCCTCAGTTTCTAATATTTTCCTTTATTTTGGCTTGGTGCTGGAAACTGAAGGGCCAGATTCATGCCTTGGCTTTTTTTTTTTGCTTTAGAGCATTTCCTAAATACAGCATAATGGAGTCAAGCACAACGTTGCTGAGGATCTCTCAGCAACACAGTCCTCCCTCTGTTGCAAGGTGGACTCTTAGAAAGCATAAGTTAAAGTGGACCTCCAAACGAAACTGCCTAAATAATGCATCTGCATTTTCATGCCTTCAAGTATGCTTCAGGAATGTAGTAGGTGCCTTACAAACCTTCCTCAACCTCCGCTTACATCTGCACATTGTCAAAAAAAAAAAAGTCTGGTATGGATTATATTTAGCTATTTCAAGCTGAACATGACACCCAGAAGGCAGGTTAAAAAGAATCCCTTCTAGGGAAGGTGAAATGAGATTTACAAAAAATGCAGTCACAGCTTGGTCATTGATTAATATTTTGGCTTCAAAACAATGGGGAATAGAGACAAGAACTGGGAGAGAAGACTTTAAAAGCGGAGTAGAATAAGTAAAATTTAAAAAGTGCACATATATTGATGTTTCAAAGAAGCACGTTAGAACTCAGGTTTATCAGCAGGACATTGGATAGATTGATATCAAACAGGAGCTCCAGACTGTCAGTCAAGAGTCCAGCCAAATCTTGTTTATGAGTGTGTGCAGTTCTTAGAAATCCTTTGGAGATAAAGTGAGCTTGGGCACAGCCTTCATTTCTTGTGTCCTTGGGCTCCAAGGAGAGGCACAAACTTGTTTGAATGGAAACTTTTCAGAGTTATGAATGTCTGCCCTTTGATCATGTTTTTAGATAATCAAGCCAGAGAAGCTAACAGTTTGACCAGGCAACAGGACTGAAGACGGATGTAATCAAAACACAAGAAAAAAGAAATCAGTTTGAAGCAGTGAGTGATAAAAGAAAATAAAAATATAATGTGATGACTCCTTTATCCTTTTAAATACATTTTTAAAAAAATTAATTTCCACACTTCTCTGCTATAATCATTACTTTTTGCATTACCTGAGCCTCTGTTTCTATCTTCCCCATTTTCCATTTCATTTTATATTTCCTAGGTATTTTTCAGGACTCCACAAGCTTTATAGTCAGGAAGGACTGGAAAAGAAGCACTAGAAGAGCCATAGATATTAGCCTTTAATCTGCAGGAGGGAAGGTTTCCTGAAGGACTGAAAAATCCAAATAAAACATAGCTCTTCCTCAGGGTTGGTCTTATTATCTCGGGGTCCTATTCTCTTGGTCCTGCTATTCTGCACAGTGGCCAGCACCATAAACAAAGCCAGGCAAGCAGAGCAGAGTGTTTGCAGGGCTCTTTTGGCATAAGTGTGTTTCTCTCCCTGTGGTGTTAGAGCACCTCTGCAAAAAGTTTCCCTATCCAATTTCACTGTAGGATTCAGGACAAGAGACTCTGCTTCATTAAAAGTTCTCAGTTCTATGTAACCCACACATTTGAGTGTGTGTATATATATATATATGTATATCTATCTGTCTATCTATATATTAGGTGCAGTTTTATTTTTTTTCCACAACTATGGAAAGAATAAACTTGAATTTAAAGATGAAGGCAATCAAATCCTTAATAGGGAGACATTAAGGGAGAGCAACTCTTTTAATATAACTGGACATTAAAACATTACTATATACCTGTTTTAGAAAGAAGGAAAAAAAAAGTAGCATACAAAACTTTAGTAAAGAAATGAAAGATTTATAGTAGTTTGGTTTTTCAACTGACTGTTTCACTGTTCCACCATATTGCCATGTAGACAGAGAGTGGCAGATCTGTTAACGGGATAAATAGGATTTGCAATTAAGTCCTCATTGAAAAAAAAAAAAAAAAAGCCAAAATTCACCAGCAGGACTATTCTTTGCAAAGAATTTCATTTTTTTTTTTTTTTTAACCAGTTCTAATAAATGAGGTGACAGATGGCCCCAGATTCAATACAAAGTTGCACTGGCTCAGGGGGCTGTGCTTGTTTATGGGTAGCAGCTGAACCCCGGGAGTGGGCTGCATCCTGGGAGGTGGCTTTTGTTTTAATGAGCATGGCTTTACATTTTTGTTCTCCTCCTGCCCCCTTCTCCCCCCACTTTTTTTTTTTGTCAAATCCACACAATAGCTTGAAAATGATTCCTCACTAGGTTTCCTTTTGGCACCATTTGGCAATCATTTTGTCCTCCAGTTCTTATGGAAAGAGGCTTGCATAGCTTTCCCATAATGACTTCCTTATCTGTACCGCCAGCAGCATCACTGGCAGGGCTGGAAATTGGGTTGGTTAATTAAAGTAGTGCTCCCTCTGTTGGCTGGATATCAATGTCCAGAAATATGGACTTGCAAAGCCTTTTCATTGATTTTTGAAGAAAGATGCAGTGAGTAGAGGTAAAGCAAAGAAAATATCCCATGGCACAATATTGCAGCAAATGAAAATTAGGTCCCCAAAAAGCACATTAGGTCCCAAAAAAGCACATTCACTGACCTGCTATGTTCTCATGTTGCTGAATAGTGAAGGAAGACTGAGAACCATATGTATTCTATAACCTTGGGCTGTGCTGAGATACAACTCAAGAACATTTCAGGGATTCAAATCAGGAGCTGTAATCCAGCTGGACTATCATCCTTCATGTACTTGAACAACTATAAAAGAATCTGGATGAATCCACACCAGTAAGGTTAAAATGGAAAAAAAATGTGTCTTGTTCAAGTTGCTTAAAACTTACGCTTCACACTTTGAAGCAGAGCACTTTGTGAAAAATTACACATGATCCAGTTCGTTTGGGTTTGAGGGTTATCCTGTCTCAGTGGTTTCTTCGTGCTTGCTGAAGAAGAATGAAGAACATTCCACTACGGAGGAACTAAATTACATATCTGGAAACTGATGGAATATTTGGGGTCTCTCTGTTTATCTCATTCACATTGATGGAAGGTGAGTCAAAAGAGTGTAATGAAGTTTTGCCCTCCTTGCTCCATTATGACATGGTGATAGAGAGCCTCATTATTACACTGTTCTGTTTATGAGGATGGGACCAGGCGTGTGAAAAACTATGATTAACCAGGCTTTCCACAGAACACCGAGTGTCCTCACTAAATTACAAACCTTATGTTTTAGAACTAATGTTGCTCTCCATTTCAAGGAATCCATATGTATCAACATTTAAATTAATTACTTTACCTGGTGCTCTGTGCACAGATAAATACATTTGGGATTGTATTTTTAGAAAACAACATTATCTAGTATGCAGTCCATTGGGTTGTCAAACACTGCCTGTATTACAGGAGAGTGTGTCTACTTGCTTAGCACCATGAAGCTTAGGGTAGTTGGAATTTCAAAACTGAAGGAGATTCAATACAAACTAAGGAAAAAAAGAAAGATGTATGTGCTTCAACTAAGTACAGCCACTATTTAGTCTTACCTCTCTGTAACACTCCTTCCCCCTCAGGGGCATCTCTTGGCAGAGCACTGGAGAGAGTTGTCCCATCTCATCCGATCTTGATGGACACTAGCTGCATTCCCATCTAAATCCATTCTTGATGCTTGCCACTGAGATGGTTCACCAAAACCTTCCTCTTTATAGCCTCTCTTGTGTTTTAAAATTTGTCCTTACTCCATATTTTTTTCTACTCCTCTCCTCTTGCAAGCTATTTTCAGTCTCAGACTACTCAATATTTTCTCCCCCTTGCACAAAGTATTTTCCATACTTTCCATGGCAGAAGTCATACACTTGGTCAGTAGCTACAGCTCCCTGTTACCTTTCTTCGGTTTCAGTCCTTCTTTCTGTTTCCCATCCGTGTTAGCTCAAACCTTGCTGAAATCATTTCTTGCATTTTCAGGTACTGCAGGGAAGATCAATACCAATTAGGAGAGTGTATTGTAATAGAGATGTATTAAAATTTTTCATCCTTATAGACCAATTTTATTTTTATTGAAGGGTAAAATAAGGCAACAATTTAGTGATAATTCCCATTTCCTGAGCAGGGCTATATATCAAGCAACTTGGAGCTTAGCAGGACATGCTGATTTGCCTACAGCAAAAGCCTTACCCTTTCCTATGAAAACACTTGCTCTTAGTTACTTTTGAATATATAGTAGTGTATTAAACAGAGCCTGCTTGTGATCTAAATGTAGGAAATAGCACATACACGACTTAGAGACCTAAAAACAATTAATTGAGAGCTTATTTTAATGAATGCATATTGATAGGCTTTATTTTTTTCCTCTATCTTCCCTTTCTTGGTAAAAGAGTTATACTCACAGTGCTGCTCTTTTCCTTCTAGGCAAATACTGGGGTCTGGTCACTGCCTTGGGTGAACTGGGCACTGTCTCTGGCAGAGGATTTGGCTCGTGCTGCTGACAATATACACAGAAGGCAGTAGCATAGTTATTAAGTTTTTATTGTTTTAAAACTGGCTATGATTGCAGAAATGTGTCAGACTCCGCACCAAAACGTCCAGTCAGCTCCTAGCGGAATGGTGCTTGCCCGGCTCCCCTTGGGGACGCAATCCGTGGGGACGGCATCAAAAGGACCTGGAGAACAAGGAGTCTCCGCGTGCCTTCCACCACCAGGAGGGGCCGTAGCTGCAATCACGAGCGCGTCCTTGGCTTGCACCACACCCCTGTCTTCCTCACATCAATCCCCAAAATGACTTAATTATTTTTTTGCTCCGGTTGTTGTCAGACTGCCCACCTCCCCAGCCCGATGAATTTGCCTGCACGCCCTCCGCGAAGACTTTAATGGACGGTGTAAGGCACTCCATGCCATCCTTGTGCTGCTAAGTGTACCTCTGCGAGTGAAATAGAGTCATATCACAAAATAAGGACAGGCTATGCTGTTTACTGCAAATGAGAGGCGGGAGATGCGGTGCGGGGGGGTCAGGGAAGGAGCTTTGCACAGTCTGGTATTGAAAGGTAACTGTCTGCATCGTCGCGGCTGTCAGCAAGAGCTGTTCTCTGAAGCAAATAGATGCCTGACAGTGCTCATTCTAAGGGCTTGGATCTAAAATAAGGGCCTCAGACTTTAGTTAAGCATTTAACAAACAGCAAATTGAGATTTACGTTCCTAGAGAAATTACGGGTACGGGCCTAATCTGTGGTCTGCCACTCAGGCAGAGGGGAAAAAAATCAAAGAATGAATTGCAGTCTCCAGGCAGACAAACCCACAGCACCAAGAGAACGTGTCCTGCCCAGGTTTATCCTCTGAGACAGGGAGGACTCCTAGGAAAAAGCCAGTACTTTGGAAATCACTTCCCTCCTCCCTTTTTTTTTTTTTTTCCTTTTTTTTTGCTTGTTTCTTTTATTTTGTTTAAACAGCCTCGATGGCCATTTTGTTCACTTGCTGTCTGTTTCTTCTCCCTCCATTCAGGGCAAGTGCCACTTTTTGCTCCTTCCCCCCTCCTCGCCACAGCAGCAATCTGTTGCCCATCACAGTTCATTGAATTGTGTCAGTGTCACAGCTCTCAAGTTCCACTCTCCTAAAAATTGACAGTAATTTCAACCTAAAACATGCAGTGGGCAAGGAAAGAGCCTGCTCCGCAGCACCACAAGGCTTGAAAGCCTCATCGCGTTTTTGTTCCAGTTCGTAAAACTCCAACTCCAGGAGCTGGGGTCGGGGAAAGGGGGGCCAAGTGTGACTGATGCCCGAGCCTTAGAAAAGCGCGGCGTGCCTGGCGCTGGATCGGTCCATCTGGTGGTTCAGCTTCTTTATGGCTTGCTGTCAGAGAATTGCACGGCTCTGTCCAGGCATGACAGAAGCTGAAGAGAGTGAGTCGCCTCTGCAGTCTGAAACACGGCTCTGCTTGGGACACCGAGAGCCTAAGTGTCCTCCCCAAGTGCTGAGGGCAAGGGTACAAGGGAAGGCAAGAATGAGGCAGCAAAGCTGAAGCGGGTGATGGGCATAAGCAAGGACTATCATTCCCTTCTGTGACACTCCAGATCATCAGTGTGTGTCGGACACCTATTCTTACCCTTAAACCATCTACTCACAGGTAGGAAGAATTTACAAAGAATAGTAATGGGAATTTTAGTTTCTGCTGCATCTGTAGTTGAAGACTCACTGCTTTCTGTTTTTGTATCAGGTTTCCTCAGCATGGATTCCCCTTTAGAGATGTTGCAGTCTAACTGCCCAGCTCTCAAGGCACTGATGGCTCTGACAGTCATTGCTTACCTGGAGAGTTTCCCAATCTTCAAGCCTTGTGGGCTCCTAGTTTCGCCATTTAATTGTCTACAAATGTACACTAGCCAAAAGGCAAACATACAAGCCTCACAAAGGTTTCTAAACCCACTAGTCTTACACAACACACAAAATAAATATGTACAAAAGAGGCAGATTCCTGCCTGCTTTTCCCCAATTAAGTTTCCTCACCAATGTTATCTGTAAAGCCCTTCTAAAGCACTCAAGAGCTCTCCTCTCTTCCAACTTTGTGGATCCTCCTGCCAAAACGGGGGCTCTCCTCTTTTTAGACTGCAAAGTTCAATTCATGCCTGTTCCCAGGCTTCTTCCCGTAGAAAGTCTCACTCAAATCCCCCACAATGTTATGGAGCTATCAGTGCATTGGCCTTTTTAAGCTGGTTATCCTCTGATTAAGAATGTTTCATTGCAATGGAAAACTATCAAAGTGTAACCTTTCTCTATACTCATTCCCCTTCATTGTCCTCTGAAATGTCCCCAAGCTGAAGATAAAAGCAGTGAAGGTAAACAAGGCCCAGGCTCAGAATGCTATTTGCATGACAGAAATAGACTATAAACTGTACCACTGAGCTCGGGGAGCACTTTAGATCAAGAAATAAAACAGCAGGCATTATTAAAACAATAACAAAATAAAGTGACACCAGTGCTATTTGTTTAAAAAAATAAAGATATAATATAGAACAAAGCCAATAATATTAGTTTTGTTTCAGAATTTTCAACAGAGAAAAAGTGATTAAAAATGTTCCAGCTAATCATTTTACTGGATTCTATTGCTTATCATGAGTCTTGCTCATTTCTTTCAAGAAATTCCTAACTCTTACAAATTCTTAAAAAAAGGCTTGGCTTCATGGCAGGAACATTTATTTTTCCAGTTAGAAATGTCTGACAACTTCACGGATGCTCTTATTCAGTGAGTAATAGAACAAAAATAGTTGTGATAGGGCCAAAGATACAGTCTTGTTTGTGTATCTGAGTTTGCTAGGAGAAACTGTTAAATGCATGTGCCATTTCCTGAGAACACTGATGTAAGAGGTAGGAACAGCAACACTCCCAAAATGTTAGACTAACACCTCTGATCCCATCATTTCAGAAACAACAATCTTGGATTATATACATAATATTTTAACACCATTCATTTACTGGTGACCTGCAGAAGCCTGTGTTTTCAAACCCCAGAGTGATGGTAAGATGTGGTGGGAAGTAACTATCTATCAGTCAAGGAGCAGAGAGTATAGTATGTGATGGAAACTGAAAAGATTTGAGAGAGAAAAAGAGAGGAATGTAGGTAGTTCCAGTGAAAAGTTCAGACCGAATGTGTGAAGGGCCAAGGGGTGTTATGAGAACCAAGATTGGAGGGGAATAAACACTAACTGTTTGATAATCTGTATTAGCTACCTGAAGATTCAACAAGGGCAGCACATAGAAGAAGAGCCGTCTTGCATTATGCAAGAAAGGATTTGTGTGGGATAAGGCCACTGAGAAGAAGGGCAGAAGAACAACACGCTGGTAAATCCTATACAGTCTGTATAACCTCTGTCGCGGTGGGTAGTGATGGACTAGCATGTTTATGCCTCCTAGAAATCTGAGGTCTGTCACTCCTTGGGTTTGAGAATCCAAGGAAATACGTTTTCTTCCATTAGATAGATCTCTCTCGGAGCTGTTCTGTATGAAGCACACAAACACCTCACTGGTGCAACTATGAGGTACAAATGAATAGAAAGAAATGAATTTTGAGCTGAATCTCTTCTCCCCCATTCTTTTCCTTTGCACAGTTCAAGATAGATTTTTATGCGGAGGGCAGGATTGCATTAAGCAGAAGTACAATCTCTTCCCTTTTGGACTTTTAGTCCATGTGTAGATGGTGGATAATTAAAAAGATTAGAGCTCTGAAATTTTTAAACATGAATACTCTCCAAAATCTAGAGTCCAGGAAAGGACTGAAACATATTTTTCTTGTCTTATTTTGTGCCTGCCAAGTGAGTTCTCACATTAATAGATCAAATATAAATAGCCCACACATTTGGCTCTGGTAATTTTCAGAATATGATATACATAAATTTAACTTTATAATCTCATGATAAGTATGACTGCATGAAGAAATAATAAATGATACACTGTGTAATGCAGCTTTAGATGCCGCCAGAATATTTTATTGCTGTAGCAAGACTCAAACCATTCATCGTGTAAGGAGGAAGAGGAAGATATTTTTCCTTTCTCCTCCTGTGTCCCACAGAGAAGTCAAACAGTTTGCAACAGTCCTTTTGCAGGCAGCTAGTCTCATTTTCTCTGTTCTCACTGGGGATTTAATGTCACGGGCTGAGTTCAGCCTGGACTGGGTAGGGACAAGTCCCGGAGAACTCTCTAGATCACGTCAGCTGAGGCCACAAATGCTCTTGGTTTTGCATGTCCACAACATCTCAGAACCACCTGAGATAGAAGAGTAGGAAATGTTATGGCTAAAGTTGAAAAAGTGTGGCTTAAGGGTGTTCACTTTTTTCGAAAACTCAGTTTGGAAAGGGAACAGGAGACGTAGAAACAAGGAAGCAAGAGGAAGAGAAACAGGATGTGGGATTTGAAAAGTTGCAGAATAGTCAGCGAATCTCAAGTTTTCCACATTTCATAACATGTTTTTGTTCATTAGCAGAGCTGAAACCCTAAGTCCCAGATGCCTGCACTCTTAGGATTTTTCCTCTCTGCAGACACTGCTGCAACTACGTTCTCTGGAGACACGCTTGGCCCCTGGTGAATGAGCTGGCTTAGGTAGTACTAACTATGTAACTGGGACAGCTCAGGGACTGGCACAGGCCACTGAGGACTTGCTCAGATATTCAGGCAGCCTTTGCAGCCCACGCTGAGTCCTGTGTTGCCATGACTGTCCTTCAAGCGGCTTCAAAGCTCCTTCAGGTAAGTTTGTGCAGGGACTGCCAGCCCGGTCAGTCCGTCCTCAGCTGCATCCCCCGCAGAAGTGTGGAGAGGCACTTATGTGGCTCTCCAGAGCACAGTCACGTGGGGCTATTCAGACTGCAAGGGTCTAGACCTCTTCTCTCGTCCTCATTCAGCGTGGCTGGTACATTCCAATTTTTCTCTCACAAACACACAGCCTGCAGTGACGGCAGAGGGAGGCTCCCTGCCATGCTCTTCAAAGTTCAACCAGCCAAAGTCACAGATCCTTGAGTGATGGGCACAGGGGAGGGAGCGACTTTTCTTAGGGTGGTAAATGAAAGAAAAGGGGCTAATTTAAGAGTACAAACAGCTGTTATGATAGAAAGACCCACAGGATGGACCATTTCCTTCCTCTGCTCAAATCTATGTGAAATGGCATAAACATCTACTAAGTTATTTGCTACCTGTATGATATTATGCTAACTATATTTACATACATATGCATACACAAATACACATACATATACAGACACATATATTTATATACGTGCATGTGTTTTCTCTTCAAAGTGGTTAGAAACAAGTAGTGAACAGATGAAACAACAGGTTCTTGATTAACCCAGGAAATATGTGAGTTTTACAGGAACAGCAAATACAACACAAGATTTGGCAGAATGGCGATTTGTCAAATGTGCAATATCTTTCTTTATCTTACAGGATGCCTAGATGGAAGAACAGTGATGAAGAAAGTCCTCTTTGGTTGACATATTTTTGCTAGTTTGTCTCCAGCAAGAGCTATTTTATGTTCATCTGCCTTCCCCAGGAACAACACTGCCTTGACCTGCCTGGTCTCTCACTGCTTCAGCTTGCCTGCCTCGAGGGGCTGGGGCAGATAGCCCCTTAATTCACCGTTGATAATTTGTTAATTCTGCACAGGTCCAAGTGAACAATTCTGGTCTGTCTTTATAAACTTCCCTGATGACACACTCCTCCATGCCAAGTTGAAAGGCTAAATCTGGCTTACCAAAACCCTTCCCAAACTGGAATGAATGCACCTGAGAAGCGTGTCTACCAAGCTTCTTGTGGCTCCTGGGAACTGCGCTATTGAAAGCAGTAGTTTGAAAGCAATATGAGTTGAGGACGCTGGAGTGTCTGGCCAAGCACTGGTTGCAGGACTTGCTTCTGAAGGGCATCAGACTAAGCTATACTGTATTTAAAATTAACCTTTTTTTAATATAGCCTTTTTTTCAGAGAAAATAGCAGTAAATGAAGCAGTCTATGTATATATAGGTGGAGGGAGACTGCAGGAGAGGAGGAGAGAGAAAAAGAGAAGCAGGCAGGTGGTGTTTTCTTTTCTTTCATCATCAGCAAATAACGCAGTTTTGTAATCATGAGAAAAGTTACCCAACACATGGTACATACCTTAGGACAGGATTTGTTCCTCTATATAGCTGTGCTTCTCTTCCATTTCTCCATTCCTGATAGCGTTAAGCTGCCTCATGTTGAGCCCATCCTGATTTTCCCACCTCAGAGCCATTTTGTAACATATGGTCTATTAGGTGTAGATGTGCAACTGCTTACATAACTTAAGGCTTGCTGGAATAGAGAGACCTAAGTATATAACAGATGCTCAAATGAACACGGGAATGAACGTGCTGTGGTTATAAAATGATGATGATACTTCTCAGAATCAGATTTACTCTGCTTCTCCTGCTGAGTACACCTGCCCTATGATGGTGATACATGTGGCTCCAGCCAGTGAGGCTTTCTATTCCAAAACTAAGCTTAGATTTTTGCTCTCTCTTCAGTGTGCCTGTGATCCCCCCACCACGCACACATACCTTCTTTGGAAAGGACTTGGACATGTTTGTCAAAGCATCTCAGTAGCATATTCAGGGCATACTCCCAGGAAACTTTCTAAGTGCAATATACACAGATAAAAATAACCCTAGATGAGCAAACACAAGTACATCTCGTGGGTTCGCAACAGGGTATAAGCAACTCACTAGGAAGGAAATTAAAAGTCGTAAGAGCTGCAGTTGTAAGAAAGGGAACCTTGTCTGATGATTTGTTCTATTAGTTCACGATGCACTTTCAAAGGTGCAGGATTCCTCATGCTGTGAAGGCATATGATACTATGAGTTTTGTCAAGGGAACATCGCCAAAAGACCCTTGACTCTGTTTTTCTGCCAAATAGAGCTATTCCAAAGGCCAGATAATATTAACTCCTGGCTCCTGCTACTTTGCTCTGCTCAGGTAGCAAAAAGGCGATAGAGCTACTAATACCCATCTGGGTATTCTTCAAGTTGTCATGTGGGGCAATTCTGGTGTGAATAAGTTTATACCATCTTCTTTTCCCTCTGTTGTGTGTATTTTGTGGTGTTCAAGGAGCCTGGGAGCAGAGCTAGGCATTTTGGACTTCAGCAGTATGAAGAGTCTTTAGACAGCTGCAGAAGTCACTGAGACTTATAGCAGGACCAGGGCAGAAGTGAAATCAAAGTATGCCACAAAGCAGCTTGGTCAGGCAAGGGTCTGTTTGCAAAGTTCTCTTGATTATTCACTAGGAAGGGCAGAGGGCTTTCCCTCCTGCATTTAGCGCTACAGCTGCAGATTCCCAGCAGGTCCCCCGTGGTCCTCCCACCCTGATGCCCTGACCACGCACTACACGTGTTGGGCCTGTTCTTGCACCGTTTCTGTCATTGCCTTACTGGGGTCACACCTCATGTGTTTAGTATGATTTTATCTCTCTGAGACTGCTACAGCTCTGTCAAAGCTGCTGACAAGTTATCCGGGGTCAGCACTGATGAACAACACCGACACAGGAGCATGATTTCCTCGGGACTTCTCATCTGCATGAAATCAGGAACCTTTTTCAGTGTCTGCGGCAACTGTGCGGAGAGTGTGACAGAAACCAGGCTCCGAGGCAGAGTGGGTCTTTTACTAGCAAATCTTTCCTATTTAGCATCCTCAATGGCTTTGCTGCCAACAGTTTAATCACCTTAGAAAGCCATGGATCCCTCTGACAGTAAAGGATGCTACCTAAAATTACCTCCGCTGCTTCTTCCTGTGGCTATATTGTCAGACATTATCAGCAAATATTTGCTTGTTATAGACTGTCATTGGGGAAAAAAACATGCCAGTCTTCTTGCCTTCCAGGTAACTAATGCTTTGTTGTTTACCCAGAGAAGACCGTCTTCCCTGAATTGTTCTTTCTGTGTGTATTTCTCATCCAGACAAGCTGACAAGAGTGACAAGCTGCACCCACAAGCGCAAGTAATTCTAAGTATATAAAGGAGTGAAACCTTTATACTTAAAATGGTGCGAGTTTGTTTTTGCATTGTCTCCACCTGCATCTTCCCAAACTTCATCTCATGGCTTACGGAAGGGGAAGAAGAGCACTTCTGACAATGCAAAGCCTCATTGCTTCTAAAAGGAGGGGATTTTTGCTGCCTTCATTAGAAAATGAAGGATTTGGGAGCAGAAATAATAGATGCAATGCAGTGACTGCTTCCCAAGTTCAGTACAGAATGATAAAGAGATTTCTCTTTGAAAATATTAAGAAATATTCTATAGTTTTGAGAAAACATCAGACTTGAAAACTTCCACATTTCTTCTTTTCCATTTCCTTATTCTTTTGTATGGTACTCCAGAAAAGCTGAAACCTTTATTTTATTTGGTTTAGAGTAAAGGGAAAGGTAGGACTTCCAACTGAAACGTAGACACTACCTGCCTGTTTTCATGCCTCTCTTTTGAAAAGCATAGAGAGAACATGGCCTGAGAGTACTATGTAAAGTGAAAACACAATTTTATATACATATTAATATAAAAAAATCCTAAGTACAATACGGTTTTATACAATGATTGTTTTAAAAATAATTGTGAAGCATAATAATAATAATAAGTTCATGCAGAAGGTACCAGTTCTTAATTAGTTATCCTTTCTTTTGATACAAGTGCAATGACTTTATACCTTTGGCATGTAGAACCAAATAATCAAGAAGTATAGTTATATTTGTCTGATAACTAAGTTCTTTAATGGCACCTCTGTAGCAAGCTTTGTTTTTATTCTTTTTGTTGAATTCCCTTTTTTTTTTAAAGCCACAGATTAACTAGGCTTGTTCTAAACAACGTAAAGTTCTTTTAAATCCAGACATATGAGACATAAGCAAGGAAGATTTTGAAATCTTTCTAACAACCAGTATTATCCTGAATCATGCAGAAAAATGCCCGAGTCAATTACACATGCTCCCTCTAAACCCTGGCTGCATGTTAGAAAAGCAGCTTTAACTGCGTTTTAACCTTAAAGTCATTCACTGAAAGACAAATGATTTTGTTTTAGTTCTTAACAACCAAGAGCTAGAAATTTATTTGAAACTCTTTTGTGCCAGCCTAAATACTGATGGTGTTTTCTCAAAAACATGAAAATGTGTGTTGTGCTTCTCTCCCATACAAGCTTGCCTTTCTGGTGCTGTAATTCACTGCAACATATAAGCCTTTATTCCTTTTCCTATACAGGGAGTCATGTAACTCGGAGTGTTTTCCTGTTGTGACTGAGAAGATGAGGAATTATAAAAGACTAACACTACAATTTAACGCTTCAGAGAAACAGTGTATATCATTACTCCTCTGTAGCCAAGCACACTAATTAATATTTATTGCACCTGTCAAACCAGTAGCCATGGTCAATCCATTGCTGCAGCCGTTCAATGGGAGGCTGGGCACCATATTTCTCCTTGGCAGGCATGTTTAGGTCATCAACAAAGACAAAAGCCCTTTTCCCCAGTGGAGCACTGTAAACCCTCTGCTTTCTCCTGCAAAATTAAACCATTAATTTTATTCATGTTAATTTTCGTCTTACTTTGAAACAGCAGAAAAAGAGAGCGAGAGAGAAAAACAGAGAAAGGGAAGAAAAGAAAAGACAAAGAAGGAAGGGAAATCACACACTTTTAGGGGAGCCTGTCTGACATTATTAGAACCAGTTCTTTTGGAATCCATGACCTTTTATTTTTATCAGATGTGCCGTAAAGGTCACAGAAACATGGGGAGGACATAGTTATAAATCCACATGGAGTTTAATCAAAGATGGCACGTTGTTCTGAAGTAAACAAGCTAATAAAACTATTCTAGTTTAAACAAAAAAAGGAGCGCGAGAGAAGAAAAATCTTTGTTAAAGAGTGTCAACAAAGCGCTGATGAACGTAAATGGCTATCAATGGAATTAATTAGGCAAGAGGGATTATAATAAGCGCATTTCGGTATTGCACCTACGGTCGGCACTTTGGCACCCTGAGTGAAGCTCTTTTATTTCCAGCGCTGCGCCTCGTTCCAAGGCATGTCACGGCGCGCAGCGTGCTGCTGGGGAGCTGCATTCACTCCAGCTAATTACAAGACAATGAGAACGCGAACTAAAGGCAACTGCAGAGCAGATTGCTTCAGTTCTGCCAGTTTGTATCCTGATTGCACCACGAACACTTGTGACACTGCGAAATAACAGCATAAGCGGAAGGGAGATGGGATGTTACACCCTCTGCTTCAGTGTGTATCAGGAAGACAAATTTTAATTACGGGCCTTGTAAGAACTTCTCTAACTTTTTTTTTTCTTTTTTTTCTTTTTTTTTTTTCTTTTTCTTTCTTTTTTTTTTTTCCAAAAGTGTCTGGTAAGGCTGTCAGCAAAAGGATATTGTGCTTAAATCCAGGTACTAAAGAAGCTATTGGAGCCATTTGCTAATTTGCTACTGCTAAGACTGGATTTGCTGAGCCAGGTCCTTCAAAAATGTCTAACATGCCTAAGCGCTGATGCTGCTTAGCCGAAGGGATCAGCCAATGCAAGGACAGGAGGCAGTGTTGAAACAGTGACTACTAAGTGTGAACCTGGTGAGAAGGCCTGAGAACCTACTGACTGGAAGAGGAGGAAAGCATTAACTTCTGTTGGAGAAGCTTAAGACCGCCTTAGTCAAGCCCAGTCCTCAGGAGTCCTTGAGAGTCCTGAATTCAGATAACAAGGCTTTAAGGGTATACTCTGTGGATATTGCTGGAAAACAGTCAGTGGATGTGTATTTTAACATCATAGGTATATACGAATCCTTCTCCAAAAGGTAGTGGGCTGGGTTTTCAGCAGATACACCATACGCAGGGATGTAGATAAACGCTTTGAAAATCCTGCTGGCTGTCTAAATAACTCTTTGAAATAAGAACTGGCTGTCAAACTCACTAAAGTACGTTTGAAAATCACTCTAGCAGTTACATGACTCAACAGATGTCTAAATACCTTTGGAAATACAACCTTTTATGGTTACGTATATAGGCACAGATGTATACATATTTTGTCTCTCGCACTAAGACTTCTTACTCAGATGGCTCTGGATTCCCAAGGAAGATTTCGACTTTTAGGCACTCTGTCCTCTCAGGATAATCACGGCCTGGGGCTGATGCTGGAGGTTTTTCCACAGGGTCCCTGGGAAGAGCTTGGCACTGCAGAAGGGGCTCAGCAGCACTGCCTGGCACAGCCAGTGTTCAGGGACCTTAACCAGAAGACAGGCTGACAGGGCAAGGCTAAATCTTGCTTTTTAAGGACAGTTAGGCACTCTGTCACCAGGCTCTTCTCATTTCTCTGTGTAAGAGCTCGTTACTTGGTACAAGCAATGGAAAATATGTGACACCAACCCTAGAAAGCCATGCCCTTGTGTAGGGCAGCGCTCCTGGGAAATGGCATAAATCTGGGACGAAGGCAGGTCTCCCTCGCTGTTACCAGGGGAATCCTGGGGAGCTGAAGGCAGTTTGCTAACACCAGGGGGGCTGAAATGAGCACTAAGTGCCCATGGCTGTCTCACGAGCCTAACCTATATTTCCTGGCTCTTTAATTCCTCTGCAGAGTTTATTACGTGAGGCTGATGAAATGTATCGGGAGCTACTCCGTGGGTTGAATGTGGAAAGAAGCCATTTTCTCTGTGCAAATAATTATAGAACTAATTCTCGGGTCTTTTGTCAGCTGTCTCCTCTCTCCCTTAAACACCATCGTATGGCTGCAGTGCAATAAAGCAGGTTCAAAATAATCCTCGAAATTAATATAGCTTGATTTAGGTGGCTGTTTATTTTATAGCCTGGTTAAAATGTCAAGGAGATTTAACCGAAGATAAACTTTGTGTTTGGCCCATTATGTTAGAATAATTCTAGCAGCTAAATGCCTTGTTTTGGGATCGTCGTATTACAGAGCTTTTCCCTTCCCCTGCCCATTGGCCTGCTAGTCAGACATCCTTTGATAACAGACAGATAGAGGGGCCATATCAGAGAATATTTTGCATCAGGGAAAAATGGGAATTAGATTCAGAAGGGATATCTTGTGTCGTTCACGTCTCTACCAACACACAGTTGTTTTGGCTTTTATATTTCTCTCCAGTTCATTTTAAGTGACCCAGGAAATGCTGCTTTCATTGATCCTCCTGAAGTCTATTCACTAATGGGAGATTTTTTTTGTTCTTAACATGCAGCCTAAACATTCATTACCATTATTATGGTTCACAACGAACCGAATTTAGCACTTGCAGCATGTAGTTGTAATTTTACCTATCACCTGGAAGTGTACTCTACTGTATGAAAAAAGCCAGAATTATCATACAGCTCCTGGCTGATAAAACATTACTCAAATCCTGTAATGTTTTCAAATCTTGAGCTATTAATAATTTAACATAATTAATTCAAAACACTTCACTCAATGTGAACCAGAGAGAGACGATAGGGAAATGATGCATATTCCATCTTTCAAGGGTGGAATTAAATATGGAAAACAAGGAAAAGATAAAGAGCTGCCAACACTTACTTGGAGTGTAATTCACCTGTTTTGAACTTGCTATAAATTTCATGTTCCTAAGACTTTCAACTAACTTCACAGGCAAAAATAAAACCCTTTCCCCTATCACAAGTGAACAATTTAATATATTTAGAGCTGTTTGTCAGGCATAAGAAGAAAAGAAACAAATTAACAAATGTGGGAGATTTTTCTACAAAGGGTAATAACAATTAAGTAAAGAACAGTTTTGTAGAAAAGTCCTTAAAATGCCATACATGTAGATTACTTCCTCTTTTTTTGTTAATGCTTATCAGTGAGCAGCATTGTATCACTAACACTTTTGCTTGATTAAATCTTCTCTAAAAGCAGCTTGTTGTTTCTCCTTTCACGATGGGGTGTTTTTTAAATTTTATTTATTTGAATCAAGGCTGGACCCAACCTTTGTTTTCCTGGTTGGAAATTCTTGCTGTTAGACAGAACTGCAGGTGCTAAATTATGGCACAATACGTTGCAGCTGCAGAAGTGCACCTGGAAAAAATTAGGCTAGTAATGAAAATTTCACCTGAAAAGTGCCAAATGGGAAGTCTCAGAGATTGAATGCTTCCATTAAGCCGAAACTCAGGGCTCACAAACTAAGTTATAAATATTGAAACTTTCTTCCTTCTCCACTTTGAGCACCAGCACTTCCTTCAGATGCGTTGTTGTTCTTTTTTGTGGGGAGGGCAGGAAGGGAGGAACACAGATAGGGTATGTTCATCTCTCATCTCCATTAAATCCCTGGCCAATCTCTGCTGCCAACAGAGGTACCAATTAGTGCTAATTGTAGTAGACACTAATAGTGTAGACACCTGTCACTATCTATTGAGCTGGGACCATCACTAAATTCACAAAGGCCACAGAAAAGGCATCTAGAATAATAATGATCACCGGTTTGGTACGGACCCAGTCTGAAATTAAACTGTTGATTCTACGATGAAATGCTGAACAATGCTTTTCAAAGGTGCCATAGCCTAAAGGAAATAATGCGCATATATAGATACATACATACTTACATATATATATAGATATTTTATTGCAGAAACACACACACAGAGTGATACGGGGCTAGTTGCCATAGCAACAGTGGCTGCTGCGCTGCACGGACCGGCAGCCCTCGCTGTCTTGCAGCCTCGCAGCAGATTCGTGCTGCATCGAGGGGAGCTCAGCCGCAAACCCGACGCATCGCCCCGGGCGGCGGCAGGACCCGTGTGGGGAGAGCGACGAGCCCCAGCCTGCCCGGATCCCCCGCGCAGCCGGCGCGCGCATCGCTCGAGCCTGCGTACGGGGGCAACCTTCAGGCTCTCCTGTTCCGCGTGTAATAATGCTGTAATTTCGCACATAATATGTCACGACGCAATGAAAGGTAATCGCCTTTCATTGTGACAAAAAGCATGCGGCGTCTGTCAGCGCCGCGGCAGCAAGGGCAGTTCAAGGGCCGAGCCTGAGCATGGCTCCAGGCCACCTACCGATAACGCCATGCGGGTCGCTCTGCTAAATGCTCCCTCCCCTCCACGTGGCTGTGGGAAAGACAAAAGCCCTCGTGATGGGAACGGTGCTAAATCAGCCTTCCAGACGCAGGCCGTGTCCTGCTTGTCTTGGGAACAGCAGACGGCACCTGTTGGTCTTGGGGGAGCCTGTTGTTCCTGTTGCAGTTATCCTGCAAGCCCTGGGAGAGTGATAACAAGCTCATAAAACACTGAATGCCAGAGATTACATGCAAGCACGATAGAGAAAAATTAAATCTATTAAAAATCCCTGCCAGACCGTGATTTGCTATTATTATTTTTTAATTCATTGTAATATATACTGTGCATAAGACAAAAGCTAACAAACATAAATGAGAGGGAAATTAAACATATTAATTTCTATTCTAACCTAGACCTCTTGCTTGGAATAAATGGAAAGGCTAGGCGAGTGGGATCTGTTCTGAAACCTTCTTCACCAGGGATTCCTGCTGAAACACCAGTGTAAGACCACTGCTTGTGAGGGGTCTCTCTCTGGCGATGAAAGCAACAGGGCACAGTACTCAAAATAGGTCATTTTTCTCCATTTAGAGCAGTCGGGCAGCCACAGATTCTCAGGCAGTTTTCTTGCAGTCCACAAGGAAAAGGAAAATCCAGTCGCTCACACGTGGGCCTGGGGTTCCTGAGGCTCCTGCAAGCCTCTTTCCTGCTTGGAGCCAAATACATTGCAGACCTGCAGAAGTATGTTTAGATAAAGCCTGCCCCTGATATAAACATGATTCTTTTTCAATATACAAAGTACCTTTCCCAGTTATTCGTTTCTGGGGGAAAATTTGCTGAGATGCTTCTTTCTATTTTCTCATCTCTTGTAAGGCTGCATCTCAGCTCCAGGAGCACAAATAAGCTGCTGCAACGCCTGACGGGAGCAGGGATTCTGCTAAGGACAGTCTCTTTCCTTTGTCCCTCAGCTGGAAGGAGCGCAGGGAAAGGTCTGCATTAATCCCTGACTCCCCTGGGAGAACTTGGATCAGGAGTTCCCTTCGCTCACCAGAGAGCTGTGCAGACAAGCACAGCTCATGTGCGGGTTCAGCCCTTGCCTTTCAGGACAGCACTTCACGTTCCCCAAGCAGGCGTGAAGAGACGTGCTTAACAGCGCAGCCTGCCTATATGTCCTGATGGAAAACATCCCTGCGAGCTGATAAGTTTCAACTCAGGAAGCTAAGTGAATGCCTTGAAAAGGCCCTGTCTGTGAGAGAAAGTACTCAGCAAAAAGTCCCTCTCTTTGCCAAGGATTAATTAAATGTGGTCACCAAGGAACAGCTCCGGAAAGAGAACTTCAGAACAGAAGCTGTAATCAAACTACAAACATCACTCAACCCACATTTGTTCCGGCAGGTGGGTAAATGCAATCTGCTCCGAGACAGAGGCAGCACGAGAACGGCTCCATGGGAGAAGATGAAATTGCTTCAGCAGCCCCTGAAGAGCATCTTTCACCATCGCATGTAGCAGGCCAGAGACCACCACAGCAGAGGATGGGCTCCAGCCCTCGCCTGCCCCCTCAACGCCCTTCAGCGGTAGGCTTGGACAAGTGACAGTGGACGCAAGCGAAGAAGCGCAGGGTGTCTGTCCTTGCCCACCAGCTCAAAGAAGGGCAGTCCAATCTTTCTCCCCCGGGGATGAAAGAGATCTCATTTTGAGAGCAAGCTGTGCACTAACTGCTAGTTCCCTTATTTATTTGACTGCTTAATTCAGTACGTGACTTCAGGCATGCAGACAGACGTCGGGTGTTCATTTTCAGTCAGTTGACAAAATGCCTGGGAGTTTGAGTCATTTGATCAAATACTCCACAGAAATAATCACTGACTGAATCACTCTGACAGATCCGGGATGGGTTCTCCTTTAGCTCATTTCTTTATAGACCAGAAAGTTACCTTTTCTGTATGTATCTTAAGCACCCCTTTGATCAGGCAGCTTAGCAGTATTTGTTATACTAACGGTACACCTTGTACCCCTGTCACCACCTCCTGCTGCCTCCAATCTGCCTTAAAGCCATATGCCAGCAGCTTCTTCACCCTCCCTCTTCTGGGGCCACCGCTTGTGTGGTCTCAAGCTGATGACTGTCCAGGTGCACTGACCTTGCACTCACATGGCTTCCTGTGCCTTTCCCAGGTCCTCTGCTCTCCCGGGAGAGCCCTGCGCTTGCATAGACTTCCCTGGCCCTGGCTCATGAACAGCTGCTCTGGAGACGTTTTGTTAGGGGTTCCTGGACACCACCACCAAGCACAGCCTCCTCCTAACAGCTGGCTTCATTTCCTTAGCTTGTGTTTCAAAACATCTAACTTTATCTCAGAAGCACAGCCATCGATATCATGCAGTCTAAGTTGGGTACTGCGTCATTCCAGCATCAACTTTTACTGGAGTAGACAGTGATAATTTGTACATAAAATGCAACATGCTTTGTGCTGGGGTTTCCGAGTTAGTGCCAGATGTTTAGCAATAAAGAAGTTAATAAAATACAAACAATGACCTTTCATACAAGGATAGTTTCTTTGCTCTTTGCTTTTCCAAGTCCCAGTGATCACCTGGAAATCTTAAAATGACGCTCTGCAACATCTGCGCTACAGTTTGATTTCATTTGAGGAAGTGCTCATAGATGCATGTGTTAAAGATACACTCAGTCCAAGCAAATATTTCTGAAATGTTCTCTATTTCAATGATGGTAGCCAAAGAAACTCTAGGAAACTATACTAAAAGCTATGCCATAATGACCTAGGAGTCGAATGAATAACCCCTAGCGATCCTGCCCAGACAGACTCAAGGAAGAAACCTCATCTATTCCATATAGCTCTCTCAGATGGGTGGATGGTATTTCTCAACCAAGAAAACATTTTTATTGTTAACAGTTTTCGAGTACCACATTTCAGGTTGGCTAGAGGCTTTTGGCTCAGAAGCAGATACAGAAACATGAAAGCAAGGGTTTTTTTTTTTCAATGTATTTAGCTATTTTCCCAGACATTTCTTACCTTTTTTTTTTTTGCAATCTACATCTTCTCACTCATTTCATAGTTAGTACACTGCAATCAGTCATTGAAATTGATACAGATGGACTTTTAAAGCATTTTTACGAACTGAAAAATGAAAAAGTCAATAATCATAAATTTGACAATTACTGAGCATCTCCGTGTTGAACTAGCACTTTCCCAGGGTCTGTTCAGTTGCTATGCGTATAGCCAGGCCAGCAGGAATAGCCTGTTCTGTTCACTGCAAGCCAGCAGCCCTGCCTTGGAATATGTTGGGTTACAGACAAAGCATCTGCATGGACAGTGTGTGAAGAGTGGGAGAGATGAGCTCCAGTCCCGAGGCGGGAAGAAAGAGGAACCATAAAAAGTAAAGTGAAACTATATTCTAGCATACTCATATCATTCTCTTTTTTAAAAAAATCTCAGGTTGGTCAGTCATTTCCTTCATACTATTCCTTTAAGATAAGCTCTAAATGAATTGTTTTTTTATGATATTGCTTATGTGCTGCGTGTACATTGAAAACAATCTCATCCAGGGAATTTTCCAGAGAATTTTCTTTGTTTGAGAGAAATTTTTACTTCACTGTGAATTAAAACACTCCAATTGCCTGAGTGAGAGAGCACAAGCCTACAGCAGCCCCGCCAGGAGTGGGGTTGCTTTTGAGTGTCTGCTTATTCTAAATCTTCTGCTTAGGCTACTTTAATATTTCCTTTGATAATGGAAATTTGAAAACACAGAGTAGAGAAAAGTATAAATATATATATAAAAAATACATCTAGCAAGTGGCTTTGGCTTTGACTATCCAGAGGCGAAAATGATCGTGACTCATGAGCCTCTTCAGCAAATACCCTTACGGCATTTTCAAGTCCTTCGCACTGTTGGTATGATATATTTCTTCATTCACTAGAGTGTGTCAGCATTTGTAATAACATTTATCAATCCATAGTGTACATAGGAATGTATACTTTATGTAGCTCAACTATTTATGTCATGCTTGAGTCTAATTCTTATTTTTTTTTTTCTCAAGGAGGTTATAATTATTACAGTTTTAACACCAGAATATATATTCTATAATATTCTTAACAACTCATCCCTGCACTAACAACTTTCAGCCTTGAGCTTGCTCCCAAACTCTTTTTTTTTTTTTTGGCATTAATAACTTATGTGTGATGTTGCCCACAAATCTCATTTCTGGTGCTTGCAAATAGAAAGTCTCAAGATTTGCACTGCCTTGCTGGCAGGCAAAGCTTTCCACACTGAAAGGTGTAGAATACAGTATGAGCTTCCTTTTATCATGCCAATTACTGTTTGACTTGTTTGTCTGCCATGTGATGAATTAAAAATGCATGATTTAGATGCTGGAGAGCTAACCATTTTCTAGATATAATCCCCTGGATGCTGCCATTCTTCCAGTTGATCTTTTTGCCCTCTCTGAGTTGGCGAGTACCATATATAGCCTACCGCTCAGATCTTTCCCTAACAGATGGCTCCATTTACCAGTTGTGACCCAATCTGATGATGCCCTTTAATATGCTTTAGACTCTGGAATATCCAGGGACAGACAGCTGATTCGTTTTCCTAAAGAAAAAGCAGCAAAGAAGAAAAAGTTAAGTAGACACGCTTCCTGCACTACTTTCCATTCTATATATCTCATAGATCAGAATATTTGTCAACATCAATTAAAATGTGGTTTCTCCAGCAATAAACATTACATGGAGAAACAAATCAGCTTTCATTTATTCTGTCAGAAATAGAAGGAGAGCGTTTCGTATTATTTCGCGGATAATCTCCGCGGAGTAAACTAAGCACAATTACATATTTGATTTTAATTAAAACTCTGGGTACCTTTCGCATTTTGTTAGAAGGATGTCCTGGGTATGATTAGCTGAGGCCTGCCCTGAGAAGTTAATTTGACATACAACATATTTTTCACGAGGCAACTGTCGCAGGAAGTTGTTTGTAATAGCTATCTTTCCCAGGCCTGTGGGGGCAACAAAAAGTAATGGCTTATCCTGAAGCAGCATCTTCTCTGCGAGGCAGTACATCTGCATAACAGTCCCGGTGGTGCTCACAATAATGTCATTAAGCTGGGAGACTAAAAGAACGAACCGAAAGATGCAGATAAAGGTGTTTCATTACCCACTGTACACAGAACAACAACACAACTCAGTCATAAAATAGTTCCAAGCCATAATAAAAAGCAAAAAAAAACCCCAGAAAATACCTGGGAATGACAAAGGAGTTACAGTTTATGAGCAGCAGGCCTGGTGGAATTGCCAAGTCGGAGGCTTAAACACAAAAGAGCCCTAAGAAATCCTGTTTGGTGTTGAGGGAGGGAGGCTATTATACCCAAAGCGGGTAATGAGAATGCAGAGAGTTTGTGTCGTTAACTGTTTTCTTTTACAATATTTGACACTGGGATGGCTTAATGCTATGTTGTTTTCTCTTCAAGCCACAGTTTTCCTCTGTGTGAGCATGAGAGCAGAATTCTAATGCGAATATACACTGGGAAATGGGGCCTCGCTGCTCTGTTTTGTCTTTTCCAATCTCTTACACTTTAACTGGAAGGTCATTTCATTTATTACACACAGAAAAGGGCAGGAGCCAGGCTTAAAGCTCGGTATGTACTCGTCTATCAAACTGGCACTTATTTTGTTCTGCCTTATCTGGGTTAGCCTCCTGCCCTCATCCCTCCTATAGGTACACGCGTTTGGCTAGAGAAAGGTCAAAGTGACCGCATTGCCTGCACTTCTCCTTTGCACCCTTGCACGGGAGTCAAGCTAACTTGGGATATTGGCAGCCGAATTGCTCCTCCAGTCCGCAGGGTGTTTTGTAACCTCAGCAGCTCCTCCTCTACATGAGAAAACTACCAGGAACGGGTACTTCATGCAGCAGGTTCACAAAGCAATTTCATCTATTCACAGCTGGCTTATTAAGGGAATCTAGCAAATGGTAGTATCATTGAAACATTATGTTTCCTGCCCTTTTCCTTTTGAACATAGCTTTGAAAATATAGCCAATATAAGCTGATGGAAACCAATTGCTGGGGTTGATAGCTTGTCACTTATGTTTCCTGAAAACTAGATGCTATTCTCAGTGCCTTCTCCTGGGGTGCAAACTGTGCTTTGAGCAACCAGGGCGGTGAGTACCTCGTTTTCCACGGCCTCTCGTGGAGCTTGCGCTGCCTGCACTGCTTGCAGTGTGGATAGCTATGCTCTGGGGAGCTCGCATGGGCTCTGGCTACTGAAACTTCAGCTGCGATGCAGAGGATTGAAGGAAGCAGCCTCTTTTGTTAGAGCTTCTCTTTTCAGATGAGCTCCCTCCTTGGTAATGCCAAGCCAGAGCTGTCCTCCTCCCTCTCTTGTCCCAGAGGAGCGCTAGCGCTCCGTATGCATTGCACCAGCTACATGCACGCAGCTGCATTTTGCTAGGCAGCATGGAGACGCACGCCTCTCCTTAAAAGCCAAGGTCAAAAGAGCAGCCCTGGATCAAAAAGGTTACCAGAGTCCCTGGACGCTCATGTCTCACGCCAAGGTCCTTTGCAGCAGAGCGCCATGGTGTGCAGTGTGGGTGGATAACACTCAGTATCCCCAAGCGAGGATGGGGACAATGTTTATAGAGAGCCCATCATCGGGCAGTGGGATCTAACAAGATGCTCTTTATTTCAACGAGAAGCCTCTGAAGCTCTTTAGAGCTGCACATGGGCAATGAAGCAGTCGGCCTGTGCTCCTGCGGTAGAATATGGACTTCCCTCTTGGGCTCCTGTCCATTTTTGTCTAAAATGAATCAGTCTAATCTGGAGTGTATCCTGAAGCAGTGTCTCTCCAATCAGACTCCTCCCTGTCCAGAATCTGGGCCTGGGCCTGGCTGTACATTACCAAAGGGCTGAAATTATTCATCCTTGCAGATGGGCAAACATTTTGGCTATTGTCTCACCCTTGTCACAAATCACATCCCAGAGACCCCTGTCATGCAGAGCTTGAGGCTGCCATGGGAAAGGGGAAAGAGAAGAAACAAGAAGGGCAGAAAACTCCAAAGACTATTTAATTATCACAGCCTTTCTTTCTCTTTGTGGCTCAAGAGATGTGCACTGTATACACCTGCATGTATACAATTAAGCTGTGAATTAGCCACAGTTTGACCTGAACAATATCGGTAGCTGTCCTTACAGATTGGTTTCACTGCAGCCAAAATTCTCAGCCTAAAAGGTTAAATATATAATACTCCATACTGTCGATAATCCATTTTTCCTGCTTTCAGCATTAGGAAGAAGGTGAACATACAGCTAATTAAAATACATTTGTTGAAAAGGTCAGTGCAGTAAGCTGCAGTTCAGCTGAATAGAAGGATTACGATCCTATTCACCCAATCTAGTGACAAACAGACTGAAAATGGAGACTGAGATACAATTAATCTGTTTTGCTCTCACAGAATGAGAAATGGCTCAAACTTAGCAGTATTCAGGGTCTGACAAAAATCTCAATCCTTAGTGTTCCCAACATGCTCTGGTACAGTGGTAATAGGCTATGCCCATGCTTTTCACAAGAGATTTAAGGAGTCTGCTGCTCCAATTCCATTCAAATCCAGTTTGAGTGTCTCATTCACATCCCTTTAAAAATACTCATTTACTTTACAGAAATAATCTGTACAGTGCAGTTGCATATTAGTGACTACTACCTCCTGGCAAATAACTAAGCAATTAAAATCTATGCACATTTTCAAGCCACTGATCATCTCCTTTTTCCTGGGAGAAAACTTACAACAAACAAAGTTTTGTGTGCCTACATCTAAATGTTCCACTGCAGATTCTGATCTCAGTTCAGGAGCCTCATATTTGACTTTATCAAAGACAAAAACTGTTTTATGTTTAGATTTCACCAGCTGCCAGAGGAATCTAAAGGTACCTCCTCTGTACGAATGCATAACGAATGAAGTTGTGAACGTTGCATTTTTCATGCTATTCACTACTCTGAGTCAGACATCTCCATGATGCCATCGGCCTGAGAAGACTTTCATGCCAAGGGTAGTTGTATATTAAAGAGAATCATTTCGCATTAATCATCCTCTCACATTATCTGGAAAAGGTTTGAAAAGCCCCACACTTGGGCTCTTTGTGATCGTTATTTACCCTCGGGTGCTGCTCTGTTGAGGTGCCAGCTCCCCATCATATTCTGGTTTTATCACCTGGGCTCCCACTGGAAATAAAGGAGCTCAGCACCCTGCAGAGCCTCCATGTGTGTGACTTGTGAGGTGATGCTGTAAAATGATCCCCATGGCTTATTTCAGAGCTGTCTGTGTTGCAGCAAGAGAAGAGTTGTGAGGATGGTGTGACTCATGCAGCGCTGAATACCCTGCAGCGCACACACACACAAGAAAAAAAGGCCCACTGATATCAGGAGTACCAGTGTAAAGCCTCCTCGCTGTATGGGAATGCTGAGCACCAGTGGACACAACAAGGGAGTGAGAGGATTCCTCCTTGATGATATTCACAGGTAGAAGCGCCAATGTGCTGCCAGCAACGAGTTAGCCATGGATATTAGTTAGCCGTATACGGCTATCTTTCAGCAAGCCCACAGCAAAATGTTTATAGTTCTTTATGTTGAGTTTCAGGGGGTTAAATTCATTATATAACTACAAAGACTGACTGAATATGGGTTTTCAGAATGCCCATAATCATTTGCAAAAAGGCAGATGGGCAGCCACTGAGACTAACAGTGAGATCCAAAATAAAGTGGGCTAACAGCCAGACCCCACGGTGCTGAACTCTCAGATGCCTGCTTCTGCCTAGATTAGAGAAGCCTCATCCAGCCTCAAAAACTACTAGTGTAGATGATCTAACACATCTCCACCATGCAGGGCAATGCCATGCAAAGCTGTGCCAAGATAGAAGTAGCCTTGATAAAGAGGATGAACTGGCAGGAGCTACAACTCCCCTGCACTGCAGTGGGTAGAGGTACCGGATCTAGCACGGCACAGTGGAGGCCCAGGTGGCCATGGCATCGCCATTTAGACTGCCCAGAGCAAGAGCTACACCCTAACTGTGTGGTACAAGTACAACTGTGCAGCTGAGCCACTCACTTGCAGAGCATCCACTCTGGTCTCCAACAGCAACACAAAACCACGTGTCTTTCTTGCATTCGTTCTCGTGAGCAACACACGCTCAGAAATTACCATCACGCTGGGCAGAAACCTACCTAGAGCTAATCCACACATGAAGCTGATGACAGTAAAGTCTTAAATCCTGCCCCTTTGGTCATTGCACATAGCAGGAAGGCACCATCAGAGCCTTCTTGCAGATTGGCACTAATACTCCTTCTTTCCAGGGCCTGAGCTACAGCTTTCAGGTGCTCTCAGGGCTGTTTTGAGGAAGAAGAAGCTGTACTGGTGTCCTTAGGAAGCTTGGCCTGATTGCGAGTGGTCAAGCTACAGTGGTTTGACTGCTGCTGGTCAAGCTAGTCAAGCAGCTCCCCTGGAGTCTCATCTGAGGGACAGTGGAGCTCCAAAGCTTCCCGGTCTGATGGCAGGTTTGTGGTTGGGCCGCTCAGCTGTCCAAGCTGGAGGTACCACATGGGACCAGCAACTGAGCCTTCAGGCGTTCTCAGGGCCAAATGAGTAAGATAATTAACTAAAGTGATAACAGGGTAAATGAAGACATTCTGTGAGCAATGAACCCAAAAGCTGGTTTCTTTGCTGGGTTTTCTGCAGTCTGACAGAGCAGCAGTTCTGACTGGAGATTTCTGAGACTGTGTTTTTCTTCTTATTCTGTGCTTCTCTCTCTCACAGACTTCAGTGACTAATGAGGATTAAACTTATTCTGCTGGCTTTCTTGTGGTGGGCACCCTAATTAAGGTCCTACTCCTCTACAAAGCTGTTTATTTTCCTGAAACTTGTAGAATATATTTAAGACTGTCATCCCACTTTCAAACTTGCTTGAAACTGAATAATGAGTTCAAAATTTATGTGAAGAGGATTTGTAGGTAAGACAAATGTGTACAGGGTGATCAAATCAGTCTTGCTTCCTTAGAAAACCAGAAGAAAATCCACAGTAGCTATGACGCTTAGTTGCTTCCAGAGGTGGTAGGTGGCAGCCAAAGGGAAGTTTTCAAAGGTGTCTTTTGGTACCTGATGCTAAACTCTGATAAAGATCTCTTTCATAAAGATTTTTCTTCATAAAAAAACAAAACAAAACAAAAAAAACCAAAACTAACAAGCACTACAGGGGAAAGGACTCATTTGTTTTCTTACCATGTTGGAGAGAAATTTTCTTTTCCTGCCCCACATGACCCTGCATAGTGTTAGCTGTACTAATTGTAAACAAAAGTCACACTGTCAAAATAAAAGGGAGATGAATTAGCAACAATAGAGTTCATTAAAGCTTGTTAATCTTTAAGAGGATGGGTGCGATGTAATTGGAAGAAAGGCTGAGAGCTAAGTGGGTAAAACATTTCATGGGAATACATTTCAATTGAAATGACAAAATATAATTAAAAGTGAGAAGTTAAATCAACTGTCAAAAGCACGGTTACAGCTGTCTTTTTCTTTTCTCTCTCTCTCTTTTTTCTTTTTTTTTTCCTATTTTAAATACTGTTATGTTTCTTTGCTGGCTATAGCAGCCTTTCTGTGCTTTGCTTTGGTCTTAGCTGTAAGTTCTGCGAGGCAGGTTCTGATGGCCCCAAGAGAGATGACACCCTCTTTTCCTTTTTTGATACACTTTTTGATAGCCAACCCCAAAACTGCCATTGGAAAGTGACTCCTTCCTGTCTTTCAGCCTGTCTTAAAGGAACTGCAGTCTTCTGCCCTTACTTCAGTCCCTGAGATCTCCCTATACCAGATATCTCAGCCTCTTCTTCAGGACCCTTTCTAATTTGATTCTCCGCTCATAGCCCTCATCTCCTTCTCCACAACTTTGCAGTTCTGTATTTTACCACTATCAGTTCTTATTCTCCATCCTACTCAAGATGTCTGAACTTCTGCTAATGACACTTTTTGCAATCGGAATAGCTTTTCTTTTCTGCTGGGTGCAGTAGCCTCATGCTCATGGTTTGCAACCTTTCAGCCTGCATTCTGCTCCATTCCTTGGACAATCTCCGCTATCGCTTCAGTGCTAGGCCTGCCAATAAACGAATATTTAAGGAAACCTAGGAAGTAAAGTGTAAGCTTGATGCTATAACATCCGCACCCACCAAATATACTCTCCAGGAAGATCCAGCTTTTCTCCCTTTGCATTATTACATGCTATCTTATCTCTCGGTTTAATGCTCCTTCTTGTGGTGCTGCCTATCTCTGCTAGACAGTCAGCTCCTTGAATCATGAGCTTTCATGTACACGCTATCTAAACAGCACACATACACCCAAGGTGTCTCTTCCTTCACACACAAGCACATATATTACTCTCACAGTCAAAACAGGTGCTTTCTACGGAGGAGAGACAAGAATAAATAGCAGCCTGCTGTGATTTTTTTGCCCCATATCGTTACTTCTAAGTGCTCACAGAGATACTTCTGAATTCTGATTCTAACCACAGGATGGGTATTTACATAAACACCTGTGCTTTTGTGTGAATGTATCACACAAGGAGGTGGGAGCGATCATTGCCAAGACCCTGTCTGTCCTGTTACCCTCCCTAGGGCCTCTACCAGCCCCTGCCCCACTGCAGCCCTCCTCGGGGCCGTCCATCCTTTCCCTGAAACACTGCAGTGGTGGCGACTCTGGCCCCATCGTGGCCTCAGCCCTGTCCCAAAAGGACCCTTCCAGACCATCTCCAGGAACTGATGACCCTCACAGTTTTATTCCTAGTGTCCTGCATTTTCTGCAAACTTTCACAGAGGAAATATTGTGAATGATAAGGTCTCTGATCTAAGTGTGGCATCTGAGGCACCATATACATGAACCTGTTTTTCAGCTTTTCAGATAAATTGCAAAGTTTTGGTGCTTACATTTGTGGAGGGTTATTCATAGTAGACGGTGCGAAAACAAACAAATAAAAACAAAAACAACAAGGAAATGGCATCTTTTGGCATCTTGTATTTGTCTTTCTGTCAGGCTTATGATCCTGCCTTACATTCAAGGCGACCCCAGTCTGATTTTCCTAAAATGTCAGATTCTCCCCTCTTCACACCAATATCACACAGTTCCTCATATGTTCAGGTAGAAGCTGAATGTTGATTTCCTCAACTGTAAATAACAGTCCCAAAGGAATCACTTGATAAGCATTGTATTGTGGAACTGCTATTCCATTAAAAACCTCTGTTCTCGCAGCTGTCAGCGAATGAGTTTCCTGTCAGTTTTTTACAGGAATCACCTATTACAAAGCACCTCCAGGTCCACAGGCAGCATTTGAAGTGTGCCCCATTGACCAGCAGCAGCAAAAAGATTGTCTCTGCAAATAAACTAAATGTCAACCTCTTTTCCAGCCTACAATTTTTAAGAAAGAAGGAAATCTAATTGCTTTGCCCTACAAAAGCAAGAAACTTTTTGTTTTCCTCCTCTCAGCTCCAAGTAACCGGTTCTCACCTCAGCTCTGGGCGCTACATGAGCACCTCAGGTCTCCAGGGCTCCGGAGTTGAGCCTCAATCTACCCCTTTTACATCGCAGTAACATTGCTGAATTTCATTCACTCATGGGACTGACCTTGTCAACCCGTAGCACAACCCAAAACAAAACAGCGTGGGCACCTTCAAGGTGCTCTAGAGAGCTGAGTCCATGAGCAGTTGTGTTGCCTGTCGACTACTTCCATGGGGTAAATGGGCAGACATGGGCACAGCTGGCTAAGAAATTAGCTGGCATGGGAAAATGGGAGAGATTCATGCAAAAGGTTAAAAAAGAACAAAGACTGCAGTAAGTATGCACATCCAACAACATTTCTGTCATGAATTTAAAGATTTGTATCCTGCCAGACTTCTCTTACTTATTAACTTCTCAGTAATAACTCAGAACTTTGGGGATAGGGAGTTCTCTGATTATGTACATGTAAAATGCTTAGTGCTCTGTACGTGATATATAAATAATACA
Organism: Crypturellus undulatus; assembly: GCA_013389825.1. Taxonomy (NCBI): domain Eukaryota; kingdom Metazoa; phylum Chordata; class Aves; order Tinamiformes; family Tinamidae; genus Crypturellus; species Crypturellus undulatus. Next base: position 906,722 of record VWPW01029434.1, read on the forward strand.
TAACATTGCTAATGACATGGTAATAGTATTCACAGTTTCCACAATTGTCATTTTCATCCCAACCAAATAGACAGATAGAACTCTTATCCTCTATAAATGGGAAATATCACAGAATGTAAAAAGTATAAACAGCGAACAAAAGAAGTATTCTCATTCCTAAGCTATCTGAATCTCAGACCCATGAGCTATGTGGAACTTCTCTTTCAGATTTAGGGTTAAGTTGTAAAATGAGCGAGACCAAAATTTTGCCTAGACACATCTGAATTCAGGGGTTCCTAAAAGTTGCCATTTCAAATTACAGGGGAGAAATACTGTGCCAGCAGAAGTAAAACTACTAGGTCAGGGCTATTTATATTGTCCGTTTAGGCCATCTTCCATATGGTGTATATATAATGGTAGTAACAAAGATTATTATTGTAGGTTAATTGCATAACTGCAAGTGTATACAGTTGTTTAACTGACATTGCTGTGAACATGGATCTGCTTACCCACTGTCACTATGTTTTAATATGCTTCCTTGCAGCATGAGTTATGATTAATGAATTTCTAGGTGAATGAATTACAATACTGTGATTAAATGTAATACATTAAAATGTCTCTACTGGCATCTGTGTATTAGAAAGGAATTATGGAGACTCTTTAGTTCTCACTTGTGTGAAGGCTCCTAAAATATATTTTAGCAACTGCATATGTGACAGCCCTGGAAAACTGGAAGGGAGTGCTTTCAAATAAAACTTGTCATTAAAATATAACTACCAGTTAATTCATTAGGAAGAAACGTTCTTTTAGAGCTTCCACACTGTGACTTTTGGCATGGGTATGATCTGTCATGGGAAGTTCAGCAGGTTTTTTTTATTTACTTTCTTTTAAGTCATATACCGATCTAATAAAAGGATTCCACATTATAATTTTGAGCAATGTGCATTTCCACTGCTGTCATATACCTCAAGTTTTGTCCAGATTCAAGGGAGCAGGGAGTTTATGATCATCTGTAGCTTGCTGAGAAAATGCCTTGTGCTAGGCAACAAATCTAACTGAACTCAGTTACAATTAAAAGTGAAACTATTGACTATAGACAACACATGAAAGAATTACTTCCTTTTAAGTACTTAATATTTTTATATAAAAAAGAGTTAATTTTATCTGGAGCCTTGAAGTTGCTTTTCCATTAGTTTTAATAAAAGTTTATGATTCTTCTTATTTTCTAACTTAAAATATTTAAAAGAAACATGCACATGCAAATTTTTCTAATGTTTTTTCTTCCTATATAAGCGTAAGAACATGAATGACATTTTCCCTTTGATTTTTGTTTTGTTTGTGTTTTACTTTGTTGCACAGAAGCCACATAATACGAAAAGCACAAATAACTATTCCAGCCCAAGGATACAGACTGAAGACTAAAAAAAGAAATTATTCTGCTATCAAAAGATTTATATTTCAAAGGATGATGAGCTGTGTTGCAAGTGCAGATGGTGGAGTACACTCTCTTTAAATACTGCATTCCAATCTTAAAAGTCAAAAAAGGTGCAACCTCACTGCAGGATATTGACGAAAAACTCCACTAAATTGTTTGTGCCATCTTCAATTCCCTGAACAGTGGCCCTTTAATATTTTTTCTAGTAGGAATCATAGATCCGGGCTGCAGCATACTAATGAGTCTAAGCCTACCAATTACATTTTGCTCTCCATTTCAGATTAAATGACTGTCTATCTAGGCGTCCAGGCAGCTCATTCCCTCCCCCCACCAACGGTATCCTGGTTTTCGAAAATAGAAATAATAACAATAATAATGTAGGGTAGCTTTCCAGTCAGCTACAACTCTATATGCTTTGTTAGGCTAATGATAAAGAAAATGCCTGAATCTCAACGTTATGGTAGCTGCTTCATGAGGATAATCAACTTGCCATGCATCTCTGCGGCTTTGCACAGAGAGATAGAGTAGGCTTTAAGGAGTCAGGAACAGCAAAGTGCATATAGAAAAGAAAAAATGTCCAGAGATGAAACAAAAAGAAGAAAGCTGAGGAATAAGAATAGTAGAACGGCTTAGGAATTTTCCACTTCTTTCTTTTCTACTGAAAAAGACTCTTTTTTTTCTCACAAAATGTTCTTTAGAATATTTTCTATTTGAAGAAGGTCTCCCCATAAAAAGGAAAGACCCAAGGGGAAACTTCAGGTAGGCTGTCTCCACCTCTGTGCCTCCACCTCCACTTCCTTCCCTTCCTTTCCCTGCTCTCCAGTGACCCTTCTCTTCACTAATGGATCCAGAAGAATGAAGATAACTCCTATCTGGCCTCCACTCATGCTAGCTCCCCAAAACGTAGAGTTTTAAGGACATTCAGCTTCCAGTAACACACAGGAATGTTCTCAGTCTCATGACCTGCCTGCCAAGCGCAGGCAGACACCCAGCCATACAAAAATATTACACTTCCTTTGAGCTCATGCCTGGCAAGTGTGCGAAACCAAGGAGGTGAAACCAGACCCACACCTCTCATGACCTGCCTTCCACAACCTATCAATCACCAACACTTTCCATCAAAATTGTGCTCGGTATTTTTATTAGATGCATCAAAATCATAACTGCACCAACTTGTGGCTTCCAAAATTGTAACACAGGCTTTGCAATCAGTAGAAAAATGCCCTAGAATAAGAACGCACACAGAGGTCCTAGACTGTTGGATTCACAATAGACAGGAGTTCAAGAAAGGGAGAGTAAGCATGCAACTATAGGCTATTTTTATGAGAAGAAGTGGCTGGGTTTATGTAGAATACCTGTAGGAAAGGTTTCTCAGAGGCTTAGAGGGGATGGTTATAGTATTCCAAACAAACTTGAAATTCACATGCAACCAGGAATAGCATGGGTAGGATTAGGGCAGGACTGCAAATAGACAGGTTTCATAAGATCAGAGAGAGGCTAAGACATCTCAACAGCTATATCTTCACACACACCATTGCCTTCTCATACCTTTAGACCCTGACTTGCAGGAAATATGTGGCAGGCTTTTTAAGTGATTTTTTCTCACAGCTTTCCTTCACAGGTGGTAGCCTCACTCATTCCTTCTCTCAATGGGAGGTTATTTGTGTCCAGAGGATGAGTATTTAGCCCTACAGACTCCTGGCACCCTCTACATTTCTGGAATTTTAGGAGATGCAGAGCAGTTCTGAGGGCTTTTGGGGCACCCCACTTCATAGAGGAGAGAGTCATCATTACTCTTAGGAGCCTGGCAAGCGCCATCATCTAACTTGTGATGGCAGGAAGATGGTTCTAGGTTGACAGTTTCACTGTTGGCCTGTGGGTAGCTGAGGTCTGTAGTATCACTTTGCTGAGGTACATTGGCTGTCAGAGACTGTGCATGACTGGAGATGAAATGATGAAATATCCCCATTGCTTGGAGTGGCTCCTGTCTATTGCTGTGAATAGCAGGAAGAAAGGGATGGAGTTCCTCTAGAAACTCGTTCTTGCCTTTATGAAGTTTGGTCTTGTATTGCCCTCTCTGAGCTGAGGACACCTATTTGCTGTCTTTTAATGCATTTCTCTTGAGCTGAGTGTGCATTTCCCTTTATGCCTCCCTACTTATCAAGCTATTCACCACAGATGGGCTCCTGCCCTGCACCAAACACTTCTCTGCTTTCAACGCAAGAACAAAACTACCTCTCTCCAGACCATTAGGTCAAATCTGAAGAGAATAAAATTGGGTACTGACAATGAGTTGGCATTATGCCTGAAGAGTGGATGTAGCATCCCTCAAATTGGCTGAAATTAATGAAGGAGGACGGATAGCTTGTACCACAGAGCCAGTTCTGCGTTGCTCCATGATGAGGAAAAGTAATAAACCTGCTGCCAAAACCACATATGTCCCATTTTGTCCTGAGCCCCTGAAACAATGATAGACTGGAATAATGAAGGGAAGAAGAATGAATTTGTTTCTCATCTCTCTTCCACAGCTGAGGATATGTCCCTTAGCTGCTTGAAGGCTGTGTTGCAAACATACTCTTTGTGCTGGCTGGGCAGAAAGGACCAGCCAAAAAAAGAAATTTTATCCCTATCTAACCAGTTCATTTAATGGCTCCGGGGCCACCTGGTAGCATAGCAATGCTCTGATTACCTTCTCTGCTTAAAGTCCAGAATGAACACAGAATTCTCTTGACTGACGTGTGGGGAGGACACATGCTTGCACTATTGAAATTAGTGGCAGAACACCACATGTGGGCACTGTAGGTATGTTTGAGAGGAAGCGTTGCCAGGTTATAAGCCACTAAAAGAGTCCCACTGGTTTTGCATCAAGCATATGCACTGTAAGAGAATCAACAAATGAGTTAACTTGTACCGAGGTTGTTAATTTTGCCTTGCAGGCACAACTGAAGAAAAAAGAAAGTAAAAATGTAAGTATTCTCCCTGTTCCTTCAGAGCTCAACCTAATAAACAGCTGAACTGGCACAGCCACAGTGGCAGAACACCTCACACGGGAGCGAAAGGATTGGGAGACTCAGTGGTTTGCAGTAGGAGTTTTCTAGGACAGACTGATGACTGTTGGAGGACATTTCCCCCCTCTTTGGGCAGAACCACTCTGATGAACCTTCTTTATTCACCTTGTTCCCTCTGTGGTGCCAGGTATTGAAGAAGGTATGTGGACACCTACTGAGCAGTAGAATCAAGACGCCTGCCAAAGAATGAGCAAAAAGGAAAAGGATTACTGTTTGTGAAAATAACTACTGTCAAATAGTGACATGTTGCTATCAAACCAGTCCCCATTTAACAGCCCTAATCTGGACTTAATTGAACAACAGTATTGAATGAAGAGTCCTTGAGAGGGCAGCTTGGTTTTGATTGCAAGTGCAAAGAGACATTATAGCTCATTTCAGTTTGGCCTTTCATTTTGATGGGACTACGATTTCACGCAACGAGCCTTTTTAACTGGAATTTGCCATACTCAGATGCTTTTTGCCTTTAATTCCCTCCCATCTTTTGCTCTCTGCTTCCAATCAGGAATACTGCACCACCCGCAGCCTTGAACTTGGTCAAGTCTATCAAAACAATTTTGCTGTCAGGTAAAGTATTACTCAACTACATCAATAATCTTTCTGAAAGAGGAGACATTTTGCCAAGTAAGGTTAATTGACAATCAGAGGGCCTGACTTACATGGAAAATTAGAAACCTAAATATGACTAGGTTTGCTAAACAGCAAGTAGGAGTGGGCGGATACATGAACCATGCAGAAGTTTTGGAAACACCTGAACGCTAAGGATGGAAAAGGGTTGATTAAAGTGGTATCAGAAGTAAAAGTAAGAGAAACAGGAGAAGGGTCTCTTAAGAAATGATGTATTCACAGCTAAATATAAAACCAAGCTTTGACAATGAAACTTGCCATATTGCGGAAGGGTTTTTCACAGTAAGCCATTAAGCCCTGTCTCCCGAGACCTTAAGCCTAGATTCAGAAAGTACCTTATAAGGCAAGGACAAACGTGTCACAGCCTCCAGTATGGAAAAGATGACCCAATATATCTTTTTCTTCCATAATTTCTATGATAATTCTATGAGCTTTCATATTTTGAAAATAAAATTCATTTCTGTACATGCACCGCCTGTTGCCTTGTGAAAGTGGAAACCTCTGCCCCAAAAGTTTCAGCTGCTTTTTATTGAGGTCTTTCGTCACTGTCACATCATAGTCTTCAGGCTATCTGCAACATAAAAAAAAATGTTTAAGCAGTAAGATTAATAATAGGTTTATTTGAAGTGGTAAAAATGTGATTGAATGCATGACTTTTTCGTCTCTACTTGTTAATGCAGCATCTTACACACCTTGGCGTTCTTTGCCTGTGGAAAACAGGAATGCTGTTTCTGCTGATATTGGAAACACAGTGTTCACAATGCTCCGCTTTGAAAAGACAAGTAATTGTTGACCAGTTGCTATTAATAAACACAGAAACCTCAACTCTCAGTACAGCATCATTTTCTGGAAAGATTTTTTTTCCCCTATTTTACCTAAACTACCATATATTATTTAGCACTCTGAAATGCCATGTGTCATTTTTACATTGAATTAGGTTGGGATAAAATAGAACAGTAAATGAAAGTATAGGAGGCTTTCTTTGTTAAAAATGGAAAGACTAAATACACCAAAAAAAAAAAAAGCTTTCTGTGGAGGAAAATGTTGCTCTGTTTGTTTTCCCTCAGCACTTTCTTTGAACTACTTATAAGAAAAGAGATATCAGAATTCCAGCAGGACTCCGTACGACCAGAGAAGAGACAGAATGGAGCGCTGGAAAAAAAAAAACCTGCAAATAAATTCCCTGAAAATTTTATCTTTTTTTTGGTGGGGAAGGGGAGAATAATGACAAGAAATCTTCATTCTATTGATTTACTCATTCTTGTTTATTGTGTGCTAAGTAGTAGTTAGTCCAAATTTCACAGAGTGGTATGTGTTCCATTGGGAAATAATTGCTCAGCAGGTGGTGAAGAAGAGGGATGTTTTATTACAACTCAGAGGAAAAAAAAAAAAAGATGTGTTTGTATCATTAAGCCATTCTTCTCTCTCTGGATAAAATCAGATCAGAGGACACTGGAGACATGACAACAAGGGGGGAAGAAGATAGATGGACATATACACAGATAAGATGGATAGACAGATATGACCGAAGCTGATAACAGGGTTTTAATATAAGGGCTAGCAGAGATTACGAAAACTACAATCTTCCTATGGCCAGATGTGGAAAGAGCCATTTTCTGGAATGTTACATTTAACGTTAAGAATTCCATAAAAGCATTAGGGTGATCTGATGTATACGATTTATAATAACTATAAAGGAGCCAGCAGCCTGTAAATGGAAAAATGGAAAGGCTCTGAGAAGCACAAAATCATTGGACAACAGAAATAATTTGAAAAATAGTATCCGCAAGTAATATAGACACTTTCTCACAGGTATCTCCAGAGAAGAAACTTCTTACTGAAATAAACAGCAAACCTGTATCTAGTCCTTGTAACTGATTACATCATGTGCTATATTTAGAATACCTCCAGTGTAACCATGGAAACTGCTTTTTCTTAAACTTGCCTTATTCCATTCAGCATTAGTTGACACTATAGAAATACTTTAGGAAGCTCACGAAACAATTAAAGCATCGCTATTATTATATCCGTATATGTAGCAGGGTGTTTTTTGTCCTTTCGCAAAATATGTGTTGTGCATACCCAGAGACGTCACATTTCTGACAAAGACTACAAAGAGCCCCATGCATAGCAATGGAGTGAGCAGACAAGGCTGCAGGAGAATTGAGAGTGCATCCTCTATACTTCACTTTTAGCCCAGCTGTTGAAGGGAAGGGTTCATGCTGTCACACTACATGCTCATGTCTCTGCGTCTGTCTCCCACTCATAACTTTTGAACCCAGTCTCAGCCAAATTTGACAAAGACAAAAAGAGCTTAGAGGATTTTAAGCTCCTTCGAGCTTTGCAAAACTAAACAGCTCAGAAGAAAAAGGAAATCTCACCAGAGATTCCACTGAAAGTCTAGTAAGTGCAACCCTTATTAGACATAGGAGCACCTTCAAAACAAAAAAAAGAGCATATAAATTCTCTAAGTAAGTCAGGGAACTATTTAAAGTATCAATAATAATATTAGATGTCAGATAAAAAATACATCCATAAATTGCATTGTCAAGGTTCCAAAATGCTTTTCTTTTGTATCACTATAAAAATACAGCTTTGAAAAATCACTAAAAAATCCCAAACTTGAATCAGAAATTAATACATGTTCTGAATTCATAGAAAGGAATTCAGAAGAACATTTCCAAGTGTAAAAGAGGTCTTAGACTCAGCTTTCCAAAATGGGGAACAGAGCCACAATCATTTTAATATAAAATTGTTGTAAGCCTATGGAAGGGATTAACTGACATGAAAAGGAAGACAGTTTTAGGAATAAAAGGTTTGTGATACAAGGTAAGTACAAATGGACAGTACCACAGAGTAGTAATTTTACAATAAAATCCCAAATGTATCTATGGTGTTCAGATGAGCTATAAATGCAAAAAGGGGACCACATTTGCAGACAGGGGTTGACTGTGAGTAATTGCAGAAGGATCTGATGAAATTATGTGGCTGGGAGATAAGATGGCAAAATGAAATTCAGCAGTAATAAATAAGAAGCAGTGTATGTGTGGAGAAAATAACCCAAACTATACATTCACCAGGATGAGCTCCAACTTAGCAATTATTATTCTGAAAGAGATGCTGGATTGTAGTCACCTCAGCACAGTGACGAGTAAAAAAGTAAAATCAGATATTCAGAGTTATTGGAAAAGAGTTTTGGAGCAAAATAGAAAAGACCTTATGCCACTTCAGCATACAAGTCAGAGTATATGTAGAAAGACATATATTTATGACTGTGTGCAGCTTTAGCCACTGTATTTCAGAGTGAATAAGAGAGCTGGCTACCACGCAGGGAAAGGGGAGAACAATGGGAAGAGAAGAGCTGTGCAGTCCTTTCAAGGAGAGAAAAATAGGTTTGAATTCCTCAGTCTGGAAAAGAGCTGGCTGCGGGGAGGTGAGATTAAAGCCTCCCGAGTCCGGAGCTACGTGGAGGAGATGACAGGGGAGTGACCTCTGTCGCACCAGGGAGAGGATGAAACAGGAAGACCATGAGGGGCTTTGACCTGTTGCTTCCACGAGTCCTGCTCGTGGGGCAGCACTCGCCTCTCTTCCCAGCCCTGGATCTGGATCTTCAGCAGCGCTAGCCGAGGAGGCAGGATAGATACCAGGCTACAGCACTCTATACCGCTCCATAAAGAGACTGCAGGAAAACAGAGGAACCGTTACAGAAAACGGGAAAAGAAGTTTTTAGTAACTAAGCGTGTAAATGAGTAAACTACCAGCGACACTTACCGAAGACATTACTTTTCCTCCACTAAAACTTAATGGGTGGCATGCTGTCACTAGCTACATCCCATTTCTGCCATACCATCGTACCACGATCAGCTGGATGCTTCAAATGAGCGGCACAGCACTTAGCTTTGAAAAGGCTGTATAACTGTCCAGCATTGTCAGCCTTTTCCTCAATAACTGGGGCCACATCTTGCCCTTGGCAACACCTGCAATTAACAGGTTGTTGAAGAAGAGCAGATTTGTAGAGCAAAACATTTCGTGCTGAGGAGTTGATGTCTTCAGCACACAATGTTGAGAAACAAAGGTGCTTCTGGCTTGCCCTAGTCCAGTCCCAAGGGTTGAATGTGCTGGACTCCTACCTGTCCTCCCTGTGCTCTGGCTGCCCCTGCAGCATATTGCCCCGTGCTCATGAAGGTAAAACAGGTCACCAAAGTGATCCAGGTTAATGATAATCCATCAGAAAAACAGGGCTCGGCTGCAGATGATGGCCAGCTGTTGGATGAGTTTTGCCCACTCGGCTTCTGCAGGAAAGCAGTCAAGTGGCATGCATGGATTGTATGCAACATGGTTTGCATGCAAGTTTGCATGCAGTGGCTGGACAAAGGAGGGCAGTCGCTTGCTCCAGCAGCAGAAGGTCTCCACAGTGACCAGAAGATACCTAACGGCCCATCCCTGCAGTGTGGAATGTTGGGATGTCTCATATGCCACCGTTGAGGAAATGAGTCCTTTCTGCAGAGAGGAAGACTGCAGCCCCTTCGTGGTGGCAGACCACAAGATGCATATTGCGAAAGCTTCTATATTGTACACACAAAATCCATTTCATGGTGAAAAAAAGAATCACTCAGCTGTAGTTGATTGATTTTCAAACAAAATCACACTGTCAACTTCAATGTTTTTTAACAAACTTTCTCCAAAGCACAATCCGTGCTCCATCTTGGGAATCTCAAATCTGCTGGCTTAAAAAGCAATCTTTCAAAAAATTTTACAATTGTTTCATGGTGCGTTTGGTACCAATGGAATTCTTTAACAGAAAAATAAGAATGTTACCAACATCCAGAAGCTAATTAGAAAGGAAAAGTACATTTCAAACTGCAAATAGTCTTTTCCATACTCACAGAACACTACAAATTGAATGACAATTTGATTTTCACCCCCTGTCCCCCCCCTCCTTCTGCAATGTTAAAATGTGACTGGAAAATAATATATCACCAACCTGAAACCTTGTTTTACAAATACAAGTTTTAGCCTGAGGCAGCAGTTTCAAGCAGTCAAGTAGGAAATCCTGAAAATAGGGGCTGGAACGTCCTGTTGGTGTGGAAGGCATCGTTAACTGATGCATTGCCTGCACATTGCTCTCTAATGGCACCTTATTTCCACTGATGGGATGGAGGTGATTTTGGATCAACATTAATTTGCTAAGCTAAGTCATTAGACACCTCCAGGTCATCTGCATCCCACTTTAATCCTCCAGAGTAACCCAGGCAGTTCCATAGTCCCATGCAATATGTACCAGTCAAACAGTTTCCAATTTATCAGGAAAATATAAATTGGCAAATATCAAGCTGAAACTGCAGGAACAAACCCAGCGATCACTGGCCCAAACATTTTAGACTGTTATTTAAGGCCTCCTGAGAGATCAATGCTGTATAACCTATTTCTCAGGATTCCTGCCAGCTATATGAACTCTTTGCAACTCCTTTCACTAATATATTATGACTTGTTTATGATACTAAAGAATAAGTGATGGGATCAGCATGGTCACCGTGGAATAGGAAATGATGTGGACATTTTCTGGAAACGATATCATTTTTTCTCTGTCTCTCTATGCATACACGTTAGAACAATGCTATTACTAGCCTATCCCGTAGGCCCTTTATCTGGGTCTCTCAGATGTCTCCTCTTCCTCAGAAAAATTGCATCTGGGCTGCTTTTTTTTTGCAGTTTTTTCCTAGATCATAATGCCAGAGGTTTTTTTTAGGTTTTTTTTTTTCCTTTTTTTTTTTTCTTTTTAATTACAATTAAGGCTGATCTTTAAATCTAGAAGTTACTGTCAAGATCTCTCAGAGAAATTTCAAATGGCATTTGTGGATTTCTTCACGGACTGGCCATCGGGTAAAGCAAGACCCGGTTTGTTGGCAGCTGGTACAACAGCACCTTTTGACCTGTTCCACTCGCTTGTGCACTCCCGGGTTTTGCCTGTGGCTCCCAGGAAACGGAAGGCCAAATTGTTTTGCCAGAGCCTCCCTGCTCTGACTGCTACAGACACGATGGATCTGATCCTTTTCGGGAAGTGATGCACCGGGTTCCCGCTGAACAGGGAATTTCCCAGCTGTACCTTACATTTCCAGATTACGGCTGCAGTTTCTCAACCCGTGCTTGTAAGCCAGTATGACAAGCCTCACCAGCAAAGGCACTGGGGAGAGCAAGCGAGGGCAAAGCCCTACCTTGCATGGGGGCTGCTTATGGCGAGGAGGCTCGGGAAGCAGCTAGAAAGGTCGAAGGGGGCAGCTCTGGGGGCTCTGGTGACAAAATGTCATGCCCCTTTCTTCTGATCGCTCTCAGAGCCAAGCTCGCTCTGCACGATTTCCATGGTTCTGGGTCCCACTTGCATGAGTTCATGTCTGCTCACGCGACCCGCTGCGTGGCCAGTGCCCCGGTGCCCTGTTCACTCTGGCAGCAGACAGAACTGGGGCCCCTGGGAGGCTGCCGTGCGCAAACTCTTTGCAACATATTATGTGACGAGTTTCCCCAAAGGCTTGTGCTTCCCGTACAATTATTCCCATTTTAGAGAGAAAGTAACTGCAGCTGAGAGCTTATCTGATTTTGTCAAAGATTTGTCATGTGAACTGTGGATTTAGCTCAGGAATACATTTAAGTCTAGACTTAAGCACATTTGCATTCCTCTCTAAGACTACACTCTTAAAGACTTATTTTAACCCTCTCTTTAAATCCTGTTGGTTAAAGTCTATGTCGATATACCTCTCAAATAAGAAAGTGTCTCTGGACTAGAATCTCACTATAACATGGATGACTCTACAAAATGACATGCTGCTCACTGTAGGTACCCGACAGAGCACAGAAATATATCAGAGGCTTCCACTGTTTGTGTCAAGCGCGATCAGATTCATTTTGGGTCTGCCCTCTGAGCAGAGAAACAAACTACCAGCAGATTGAAATTGCTGAACATAAAATAAGAGAAATAAACACAGTAGTCTTATCCGATGATTAGGACACATTGTGTTTTCTGATGCCTTTTTTTTTCCCACGACAAAAGGTCTATTAAAAGCATTAAAGAAGAATAAAACTATTTACCTACTAATGGAAAGTTTCATTTCCCATTATTTGTCTCGTTGAAGTATACCCAGCATCACTTCCACAGGGTAGTGAGTTTTACAGTCAGCATGGTCTGTGACAATGTGCTCTGAAAGCCTGTGCTCGAGTGTCATTTCCAATGCAACTCTTCTCCCCTCTCTTTCTTCCCTCCCACTGCACAACGATTTGCAAGATGCAGCCAGAATAAGATTCTTGTAATGACATCACCTTTATTTCACACACACAGATCTCTCACAGCAAAATATTGAAGAGTGAATTGAAATAAAAGCCATAATGAGAAGAACTAAATTGTAGGATGCATTGCAGTTGTTAAACAGAAACTGCTAACGGCTTTCTCTTTTCTGTCACAAGTCATGTGCATTTTTATAATGCTGTGATTCAAAGAACTGTTGAATTATAATAGCTGGATTCAAGTTCTGATTCTTCATGTACTTACCGTGGCATACTTTTAAAATGTTGCATTAAAAGACAATGTTACTTTGACCTCACAGAGAGAGAGAGCATTTTTTTTTGAACCTTTGCCCAGTTATATATTGCTCCACAGCGTGGTATCATACTTGTATGCACGACCAGATGTGCACACACACATAGACTAACTTGTACTGTCAAAGGAGGTGCTCAGTATGCCAATAAAACAAGTCCTTTTGAGCGTGAAATCCTATGACTGTTTAATGGTATGCAGTCAGACTACATTTTAGTTTAAGAAAGTAGAGTTTTTGACTACGAGGGGGACCTTCCAGTAGCAAAGCAGCCACCAGACAAGATTTGGCAAAGCCATGAGGAGCAATATTCACAGGGTCGAGGACAAAGAAGTTATCTGCCATGCACAAAGGTAGCTGGACCGCCAGCAATACAGTGCTGTTAAACCATGGCATTTCCAGCAATCTCTGCTGCCCCGTGGACTTTGCAGTGATTCAGCCTGAACAGCTCAGCCCCAAAAATGCACATCACCTTTTTTTTTTTTTTCTTTTTCCATATCACAGAGTGCTCCTTCTGCAAGGTTTCATTGCACAGGCTGACAGGTTGATATGGCTTTTTGCCAATGGGTTAGTTTCTGGACGGGGCCGTCTGGAGGATGAGAACCTGCTGATCTGAACTATGTGTTGTTCTACTCCAGCTTGAGACAGGCTTCCCACCTAAGCAGTAATTTACTTCATCCTTGATTAGCATATGTGTTCAAATAGGATCAAAGTACTATCTGGCACGGTTGAAAACGCATCAGCTCATAATTTGCAAAGGGTACTGTGTTAGTATTGTACATCATTAACAAATATGACAAAAATCAGACAACTCTGCTTGCTGGTCATTCACATTACATAGGAAATTGATGAGAATATCATTAAAAGTCTCTAGTCACTCAGAATCAGAAATTTTTTTCCTATTTCTCTTTTCAGGAGTTGTCCAAATCCTTAAAGGTAGGAAAGAATTGCTTTGATTTTGTAAAAATTCAGCTGCTCCTAAGTGTTTTTTTATTTAATAATATTATCAAAAGTATTGATGGCCTTTTTCATTTGAAACTCTAGGAATGTTACACAAATCATTTTTTTCCATATGATTTTAAGTCAATAGATATCAGGCTATATGCAGAGGAGATGAGATGAAGAGTGAAGCAGCTGAAGAGTCATCAAGTGAATAGCTTCTTTCCAAAGACCTACTAAGCTAGAAAAAGTGTTTTGAGATGCTGGAAATCACTCAAGAATCAATGAAACATCTACACATACGTTCAGCAGTCAAAATATTTTTGCACAAGTCAATCTGCAGGGTTAGAATTTCTCATCGCACTGTAGGTGTGAGTTGCTTTGAAATATTGTAGCAGGAAGCATGCGAGCCTACCAGTAAGCCTACCAGCTTGCTGGTGAAAATACAGTGACTAAATGAAAACTGACAAAACATTCATGGGACTTTTGGCAGGTGGGATAAGCCAAAATGAAGCTAAGCAAGATGCTGTGTTTTGGGGACTGTTCCTCCTGCCTGATATTTATGGGCAGGAAAGTGCTTATGGCCCCACCACATTCCTCACCTATGGGTCAGCCTCAGGAGGGGTCTCTGCCACTTTGTGAAGCGTTTTGCCACCGTCATTTCGTGCCCCACTCTTGGGTTCAACTGCATGCCTGCTTTTCATCCAGCTGCTAGCCAGGATGAGGTTGCTTTCTGCGGGATCTAACTTTGCAACATGTCTCTCCTGTCTGGCTTGGTGAGACTGAAGGTGACCACTGTCTGGCACGTTCAGAGGTGTCCATGCAAACACAGGAATGTGTGACACAGTCAAAACGAAATCCAGGGCTTTCGATTGCTGCATTTGGCCAGTTTTTCTTTTGCTCAATGAGTAAATACTCCTTAGTGGGAAGTAATCCAGAAAAATAATAGGCCTTTTAAAGGCCAAAATCATGCATAACAGTATTATTAAAATGTTTTGTCTTAGGAAGATCAATTAACAAGAATAGTACGCTAAAATAATCAGGGGATTCCCCATCAGGGAAGGGACTGAATATTTAATAATTTCAGGCTTCAACCACTAATAATTACTTAAGAATAATGCTTGTCTTGAATGTAGTAATAGTAAAGGATAACATCAGCCATGTTAGCTGGAGAAAGGGAAAAAGAAGAGTTGATCTGCTTTGATATTTAGGATGCAGTCTTTGACTTTGTTAAGATAAAGTTGAAGAAGAAATGAATTATTCATGTAAATGTTGCCTTAGTAACAGGGCAGCAAATAAAATAATGAAAGCAGCCTCTTGTTTTTAAGGGAGAAGTACAAGTTTTAGCCTATTTGCCCTAGAGTTAAAAATTTTGCACTCTCTGGGGCAGCTTTAAGGTGTGATATACCCGAAACACATTAGATCTGCATATTGCTGATTGTTCCCCGTATCCATATGATCAATTTTTAACATTCAGAGGAGGGCAGGAACATTTACCTTGTTGAGCCTCATACTGCATAGGATGAGTAACCAAGCCCTACCCAGAATCTAGATCAGTATTAAATTGAGATTTTTTTCTTTTCTTTTTCCAATAACCTAGATTGCTCCCCTCCAACAGCTTTATAAATTGAAAAGTAAAGTTAAAAAGCAAAGTACACAAAATCATGGAACTCCAGTGCAAAAGTGATTACGAGAGGGTTTAGAAATTGCTCATTTTAGTGGAAACATATGCAAATATATCAACTGGCATTTCCAAAGCAATTAAATCAACTAGGACAAAACAAACAAAAGCAATGTTGAGATTTTTTACCTCTCCCTTCCTTCTTTCCTTCCTCCCTTTCTCCCTTCCTCCTTTCTTTCTTTCCTTCTTCCCATTTTTCTTTTTTCTTTTGGCTTGCTATTTAGTGCCTGGTGAGAATCATAACCCAGTGATTGAAGTATTAATTCCTATGTGGTGCCTGGAGAAAATCCAGCATCCAAAGCTGCCTCTGTCCAAGAGTTGGCACACTGATACCAGGTTGTCCTAGTCCACCAAGAAAGGGGCTGTGGATAAGGGGATGCATCCCAAACCCCCAGCTCTCGGCACAGTGCGACGCTGGAGTTGGGCAGAGCCCCAGGAAATGGTCTGTGCCTGGATGTTCCCCCACGAAGGGCTGTGGAGCGATACAGCGGTGATGTCCAATCTCGTCTGCTGTCAGGTGCTGCCGTGGGGACTCCCAACCTTGCTGATGGAGCTTGAGACTTTAACCGCATTGAAGCCACCAGAGTTTCACCAACCTGCCACTGAGACACATCAACCACCCCAAAGCCACCTGGAGAGGTCAGGGCATCATCGGGGAACATAGACCACAGCACTTCAGTGACGCCAGGATGCAGTCAGAGTAGCAGGAGATTTTCTGTGGGTCACAGATGTTCTTGGTGGCTTTTGGAGCCATCCTCAAGATCCTTTGTCAGGAGACAAGCATGAACACGGTAATTCCTACCTCAAATCTGAGGGTGCCGAAATATATACAAAATCATTTGCTACTAAGTAGGTAGTATTTAAAATGGGATTATAGTTCAGCTGGAGAGTAGAAATACAGCCAGATGAGCAAGGCACTGCAGCAAATATCCACTGATCAGCATGGACAAACTAGAGTGTGAAATTTGTTTCCCTAAAATTTCTTGTCATTTTAATCATATGCAGTCTGGTTTATTTTGCAAATGTATTTCTATTTACCGTTTTCTTGTGTCATTAAAAAAATGCATCCAGCAACAATACTTTGCTCTGTAAATAAATCTGAGGCTAGACCTGGAGCAATACCAGCTTATACCAACAGAGAATCTGGCTTATGTTCTTTCAGACTCTCTGTCTCCCCCCTCCCTCCCTTTTTTTCTGGTAATATATATATTTTTATTTATTTTGAGCAACTGTATAAAACATCAGAGAAGACAGAAAGCTATGTGATGTCTTTGCAGCATGCTATTTAATATCCCAGGTGAAATCAACTGAAACAGTTCCTAGCAGGGGAGAGTTTAAATACAGGTCAGTTGATGTCAGCAAAAACTTTAATTCTTCTACTGTCTAAAAAAGGTTATAAAAATGTATATTATGTAGCCAGAAAAATTAATATTGATAGATGATATCATACAAACCCTCAGTGTTTTTCCCTTCACTATCATCTAAGCTTGGTTTTATGCAGTTTGGAAATACCTTGCATCAGATCATTTCAAAGGAACATCTGTTAGTTTCAAGGTTAAGATCGCTGTTACAATAAAGTACTGTTAAAATGTTAGCTCTCTATAGATACATGTTGGCCAAGGTCCACTTTATGCACAAATTATTGTCTTGGATTACTGGATGGGAACTGGGAGAAAACATGAGCTAAATTACAGGGACATTTGCTCGAAGCAATCAGTTTCATGACAATAGCTTTGGCTTGCTAACACTAAACGACTCTGGAATTACGCTATTTTGGAGCCTGCACATAGGTAACAGGGGACCCCTTAACAGTGACAGCTTCTGCTGGGTGGCCATGCAGGCCAGGCAGGGCTGGATGCACCCAGGCCACGGCTTGCAGGGGTGCAGGTCCCAGCGGACACCCACACACCGTGCTGCGAGTTTATCACGTACCTTTTTGTTTCTGGTGGTTGTTTTCATTTTAGTGAATTCAATAAACTAACATTAGAGAGACTCCTGGCAATTTTCATCTTACCAATTTACCTTGCTTGTTATACACAAAACCGCCTCTCATTCCATCTAGGCTATTTATTAGATCAGCTTGTGAGAGTAGAGATGCTTGTGAAGTAGGAGACTATTTGGCATTGTCACTGCTTTTTTTCTTTTTTTCACGTCAACAGCCTGAACCCCAAATCTCAGAGTGCGAAAGATTAATGTGCAGACCACACAGCTCCATCAGGATCACAAGGTTTAAAAATTTCTCCTTAGCAGATAGAAGTTTCATTAGAGATTAGAAATATAAATTGGTGAAGTGACAGATTCTGTGATATGATGGAAGCTCAATTATAAGTGGATAACATAATATAACAAGTGCAGATGAAATCCTATTAAGGTCTGAAAATCCAATATCTCATCTTCCTGACTTTTAATTGATCTTTACACATATTGTCATTGCAGTCAAATATTTGAAATGATTCCTGTACACATAAACAAATGTAAGCACATTAACTCTGTTAATAATTTTAACAAGTAATTTGTATTTCCCATTAGACTGTCTTACAATTTGCTTTTCTATAATT
Organism: Crypturellus undulatus; assembly: GCA_013389825.1. Classification (NCBI taxonomy): domain Eukaryota; kingdom Metazoa; phylum Chordata; class Aves; order Tinamiformes; family Tinamidae; genus Crypturellus; species Crypturellus undulatus. The sequence continues at coordinate 924,589 of VWPW01029434.1, forward strand.
AAAGATATTATCAGTGATAAGCTTAATGTGTTATTTAAAGTCTGCCTGTTTATAAGATTTGCTTTTATCATTAACTGCAGCTTGATAAGATCCACACATACCCTCATTAAGAAATTAGATTTTATGTCTAAAGCAAATAGGATGCTCAGGTAGGAAATAAAAGTTGATCTTTTCATAAATTCTAAATATGGATCCTTCTTCCCAAGGCTCATCTGTGGTCAGCGAAGCAAATTGGTGGCACCACTAGGCAGTGGCTTTCATTCTGCTTTACCAGAATAACAGTACTTTTGCATATCTATCTCAGCATGTTTCTCATTTGGCATAAAACTGCACGTCTCCATGGTATCTCCAGTACTGACGGCTAAGAGAAGATCTTCAAAAGATGATAGTTATGGAAACTTGTCGTGGAGCAAAGTCACGGGTCATTTTGCCTTTTGGGGGTGTGAAAAACCTTAATGAATGGAAGCTCTTTTGTCTGGATTTCTTCAAGTCCAGACAGCCAGAGGTTTTCCAAGATCCAGCTAGAGAAACGACTGGAATACGTGAGCTATGGGGCTCTGGTTAAATCCTTTGCAAATACTTTACTATTTATATCCATACAAATCAGATACGAAAAGATAAGTCCTTTATTCTTGAATAATACAATGGGAATCAACAGACTCTCTGTCTCTTCCCTTGCTCTATTTTGTACAATTTTTATGTGCCTCTTAAAAACAAAGTGCTCGGAACTGATTTTTGAAATGATTTCTTTTACATTGCTTGTCAAAAAGAATAAAGGCATTAATACGTATGTTTCCAACTTGAGGTGTGAACTATTTGCTTGTGGTACAAATATGACATTTGGAAGTCTTTCTTTAGATATACCCAATGCAGACACACTGTAAACAAAAACAACTTTCAACACAAGCTATGACTAATCCATTGCTTTAGTTCAGTAAGTAGAACATATGTTCGATTCATAATCAAACAGCTGAAATTACCCTAGGAAGCTGGAAAATTGACGAGTGGTTTAGCTTTTTCTTTTCTCCTTTTTTTTTTTTAAAAAAAAAAAAGGTTATAAGACTCTTAGACAGAGGTAAATAATAACCCAGTGAATAAATTGGTAGAGTAGGTGGAGGTGAAAGTAATTTTCCCTAGTTTATTTTTCACTTGTGGTTTGTTTGGAGGCTTTTTGTCCTCAGTTTTATTTTAAGAGATAAAACACTTATTCCCCAGCCCCAGCACCTGCTGCTTTACTATTCTTACTTTTGTGCAGAGAGGAGATGATTTGGACCTTAATTAACATTGGAATCACTTTTTACCATGGAAGGATATTAAACATTTTGCTAGTTAGTATGAGTATGCGGTAAAAACTTTCTCTTCCTATTATTTCACGACACTTTCAAGATTCCTCCGTCAGATGAGAAAAAAAGCCTATAAAGGCACCATTGGCAAGTAATAGATTAATGCTCTTCCATTCCACGTGGCATTCAGAACAGCAAAACCATTTGTATCTTCCTCCCCTGAGACCTCGGTTACCCTTTCTCTGCAACTTACATTTTCCAAACTGTCGAGAGCAAACCAGAGTCAAGTGTAACATTAACTGAGACCTGTTTAACTATTTATGCTGCTATAATTTTGTATTGATTTTATGTAAACTTTTAACCAAATACAGATTGCACTGCTTAAAGAAGACTTTTGGGAGTTCCTAATAAATTGCCTTTCCGATCTTTAATGGAGCATTAGTAATTATCGGATACAATGTGATTTAAAGTCATTTAGAAGCCACAGAACAGTAGTTTGGTAGAATACGTTTCTGTCTCACTAACAAGTTGTATTCTATGCAGCTTACTCTGTATCTGACAAAAATGCTAGAAAAAATGCTGACAGTGATTCAACCTGCTTGCAAAATGTTATCATTATATGTTATGTACTATTTTCTTCATTAACATCTAGTATAGTGATTTTAGCATTTCTACAGGAAAAAGAATTAGCACAGGTAAGGTCAGATGCATAATAGGAAGTTGCAGCAAAAACTTGCACCTATTTTCATCAAAACTAAGCCAAGGGAAAGGAATAAAGTGCATAGCAAATAAGAAAATAACTGAACAAAAATGCACTCACTGTTGTCAACATTAAAATAGGCTGCCCATTAACAGACCCAAAGAGAGATCATTTCAAAGTGAAGACAGGAAGTCTGATGATGATCAGATCTCTAGACTTTTCTTTCAGTCATGGGCTCATGATGAAGGAAACGCAATGGACAAGCATCGCAGAGAAACAGCAATCTGCACACCATAGGAAAAACCAGAAGCCTGTGTTCTGTAGCAGCTGGATGCAGCTGCATTGGACTGGGACACGTGAATGGCCTGACGTGCCCTCTGTGTTCCATCCATTTCGATCCATCCCTGATAGCATCTCTGACATCTCTTGCAGATACAAGAGGTTTCAGTGCTTCTTCCACAGTCTTCCCTTTGGTCCTCAGCATTACTGGTTCAAGGAGGCCAGATTTGCTGTCAATCTGAGGACCCCACTGGAAAGAGAATTTATTTCTCTCTGTTTTATTTTTTCTAGACAGCAGTCTCCACATTGTCAGTACCCTGTACCTAAGGCAATGACTTTATTAGGCATCCTACATCCATAGGCAAAGACCCCATTACCTCGGAGCTGCACATATGCACAACCAAAAGCATTTCTAACCGCTCACTCCAGCACATTGACGACACTTTCAGACAAGCCCTCAGTCCCTGTCACAGCACACCACATCCATGTGCTACATGTAGTGCTCACTGTCCCTTGTCATCATTGCTCCTTTTGCTACTTCTCATCCCCCTACTTATCCCGCACATCCCCTCCTCCCCTTTCTGTACATTACTCTCCTATCTGTGCATATTTCTCTATCCAGTATCTGTATCATCTCTGCAAGCCCCTTTCCCCATTACCTGCTTCCACTTTGTCTATCTGACTGTTCATGCTACTCAATTCTCTTTCATATTTCCACTCTATCCACAGTAAGCACTGTCCAGATCTGTAATAAATTTCAGCTAACCCATTTCTCGTTCCTTCCATCAGTCTATCCTGATGCCTTTTATCAGTTTCCTCCCTATAGAATTACTTGCCCTTTACTTGGCCCCTATAACACTGTTGGAGTAACTATATTCCTATCAAGTCTATCCATCTATCTTCAGCATTTATGGTGCTCTAGTCATTACAGAACATAGGCACTAACTTTTCCAAGATCACCAATTACCATTGGAACCACTTCCTTAAAACTCAACCCATTAATTATATATTTTTACTGGTAGTGTCACCCCTTTCTCATTACCACTATTTTCAATATACATTTCAAAATCTCTGCCTTTCTATAAACAAAGGAACAAGTGAGAAATCTCCACAATTTGACAAAAATGGGAGGACTTATATCTGTAGATATTTTCTACTGGGCACAGTGGTACAGATTGGCAGAAAGACCACCACCACCCAATACCACTGCTTGGCAGACTGGTAGATCCCTGGACCTGATGAAAGGTCCATAAAAATCTTGCAATTGACTTGAGTGATCATTAAATAGGGTTCACTACCTTATATCCTGTTCATTACAGCAATAAGAGAAGCAATCAGTCTTGAGATTTAAAAGGTTTTTTTTCCCTAAATGCTCATTTCATGATGCACAATAACTAGGGTTGTGAGCCTGACTCTAGAAAGCCCAAAGACCACAGATGTTATTCCATGCAGCAGTCAACCTATGGAAAGAAACACAGATATTTGCAGAAAGCAAGCAGCTAGGTTACCTCATGCATTACCTCAATCAGTTTATTCCCATGTGGGCAGAAACCTTCTTAGGTAGATCGAAAACTAGACAGTGACTGATTGTGGAAAGAACTGTTATATAACTTAGACATTATCTTGGTTCCCACAACCCTAATCTCAAAGATCCAAATGCATTCAAGTGACAAACCAATTTAAAAACAATTTGACTCCCAAGACAATCACAACAGGGAAAGACTTTAAACTGAGCAGGTATTACAGTACAATTAGCACAATTAACCCTTTGTCACAGCAGCAAATCAAGAGTTTCCACTTCTTAGTGTTTCTTTAAAATAACTGCTATTGGAAAATTGACTTCCAGCAGGGAGGAGTTAACACTGTGGCAATCTCTTCCTTACAGATTTTTAACAGTCACCAGGTGGCAAAATCTATTTATACACCATATGTTTGTAATAGGATCTCAATTTGTAAGATACAACATTAAATTTCTTGAATGAATATACTGAACAGAATATCATGACAACTGGAGCCGCAATAACATGATGAAACATATTAAAATCAGTGTTAATATAATAATCAGCTGTGTTTTGTTCCATATGGCAATTTATGTTAACAGTTAAGCTAAATCCCATCTGTTTCTTCAGAAGTTAAATGTAATAAAAAAAGAAAGGTCATGATCATGAACTTCTGCCTGCAAGCCACATAGGGTGTATTTAATAATGAATATATAGCTCACTGGTTCTCTATATGATGTGTGCCAAGTTAAAAACATGTTTTTCCTCACGCTAGAAGCAGCATTTTGGAGGAATCTTGCTTTCTTTCTCCTAACTTATTAAAGAGCCTTGAGGAGGTGAACAGATGGCAACAGAATGGTCAACAGCGAAATAAAGTACAGCTCTAAATCCCTTCTGTGTTGAAGATCCTGTCCGTACACACTATATCTGATTCTGTAAGTACGACAAGACAAATGGCATATTCCACACATCTAACAGGTGTGTTGTATTGCCCTTCTGTTTATACCGAAACGCGCTGATGGGTATAGCAATGGAGAACATTTGTCTTTATCCTTATAACACCTGACAAGACACATGATTACTGCTATAAGGGTATCAAAAGCAAAGCAAAACAAAACTAAGAAAAGCACCATCCAGGACCCTTGTTATTAGTCATTTTCTGAAATGCTGACCATGTCTAGCAGAGTAGAAATTATTTGTAAAATTGCCTTCAAAGAACATTATCTCCCACTCCACTTCCAATAAATAGATTAGGCAGACCTTACTTGCACTAGCTTTTCATATTCTTTTGTGAGCATTCCTGACAGTTTTGTAACTTAGCCAAGTTCAAACTAATAATGGCCATCTGAAATCCATCACATCTGTGGTTTTATTTCCCCAACCTGTGAAAGAATCTAATTGTTATAATAATAGATTCTTATCAATATAAACATCTCATAAAAGTTGCTAGCTGTCAATTTCCCCACTCTTGGTAAAATGTGTATACTGGATTTGTTTTTGGAAGCGAATATTTCCTGGGATGCCTTCAAGAGAAATATAATGATCAGGCTCAGTATTCAAACAGAGGAGCTTCACTTGGGCATCCCTATTTTATCCTTTACTCTACTGACATATGTAAAGAAAGAGTCAAGGTCATCAATTTTGTCATACGCGAGAGACACAGACAGTCTATCAAACACTTCCAATGTCAGTCCTTTAAAGAAATCCAGTATTCCTGAACCATCTTCCCCATTCCCCACTTGCTGCCTGGAATTTAACCTAGTCTGACCTTTCTAACATCTTTGAATGCAGTTATATGTGAATATAATCTATCCTTTGGTTAACAGATGCATAATCCTCTGTAGAGAGCAACAAACTCATGATGGAAACACCTCTAGGTTTCACACTTGGATCTGGTAGCCACAATATAGAAAGGTATAAGCTTTGTGGCCTGAGTCATCCCTGTTAGTTACACAGACAGAGAGGATTGGGAACATAGCTTATTTCTACCAATAATAATTGAGGCTTCATGAATTGTCTCAAAGTGTATAGCAAAGGAAACCGTGGGCTTTCCCCTACTTAGTTTTAATCACGTCTTTTCACCTGTAAGGAAATTACACAAGCAGCACAATCAGGTAGTATTCCTTCAAGAATGTGGATTATGAAAAGATCAATGTTTTATTGCAAACCTTCCCTGAGATCCACCATGCAAGGATATCTGCTCCTAAGAGAACAGGGTCAAAATAAACCAGTTTAGCTACCTTGACATCATATAACAACATATTTTGTATGGGAGAAGAAGTGGTCACTATTTGGCAGAGAGCACAAATGTGACACCTGAAACTCCATCCCTTTCCATGTGGAGGATGGTGAATTTTGTTTCCAAGGTGTTTTCCTCCAGTAGATGCTAGCAAACGGATAACTGAACAACCTGTCTTTGAAAAAAAACGGCAAAGTCATGGCACAGCTAAGACCCACAACCACTTGATTGCTGTTGCCTTTCCGCAAGCCTTGTCTTCCCGTTGTCTGTCCCCTCTGTAAGCTCTTTAGTCAGGTATTTTTCCCTACATCTGCTGCAAAAACTATCAGTAAATTACTTAGCTGGGTAAACATAGAACTAATAAATAATAATTTGGAAAGTACATCTTCACTTAAGCAGTAAAGAGTTGTTTCTATTATGGACAGGTGTAATCTCCAGAGAGCTATTGTGACCTCTTTCCATATTCACAGTCCTGCACTGTTCTTTTTTATTTATGATAAAGTGAAACAAAAATGAATTTGGAGGGAAATGATATCACTTGTATGCCATTAAAATTGAGATATAACCACAGAAGCCAAGATATGCAAAGACACAGCTGTCATTTTTCCTGACACCATACAGTCTGACATAGTGTCAGACTTAACTTTGAATTTCCTGGGTTTGTGTTCTAACCCCGAGACATCATTTAAATGTAGTTTGTCATTTGTGAATATAACTGTAACTCTTATATTATCAATAATAATAGGGTACCTTCTACTCCTCAGGGGCAAACTCTCAAACAAATGGCTTGTGAATCAATAAATACGTTAGTCTGCTGCAGCTGAATTTATTTATTCATGAGATGCTTATCTCTGTGTAAATTCCTTAGGAAAAATCCTTAATTCTACCATACTGAATTGACTATTTATCAGTTTTCAATTGGACCTTATTAATTTTTTTTCCATGCTGGAAAATGTCTCTCACGTAATATATTTTTGTACAAAATTAGATTTCTTTCTGTCTTCCTTTCCTCTTCCAGGGACCAAATCCACTAGTTAAGAATGGGAAATAACAGATGGCAACAAGCTCCCGTATACAAATCTTCTGCGCCTGAGCATCCTATAAGCTCCCCTTGCAATCAGCTCGCAGGAGCCTGTACACTGTGGCATAAGAATGGTCACATTTGGCTTCTCGCTCATCAGTGACAGGCTGAGCTCTTTCACCCTTTGTTTTATTCCTGGCTCATTGGCAGCTGCTGTAAGTCGAGATCAGCTCCATTACGACAGAGTACAATTATATTCATGGGATACAAAGGCACTTACAAACCCTTGAGCATAAAATTGAATCTGAAGTTAAGGTTGAGACTCAGGTGTTATCTGCTGATTGTGGCAGGAGATGTCTTCTCACAGGCCAAGAAATAAATAAAAAAAAAGATGTTGTGCTGGTGGGCTCATTTGAATAATCTCATCACTCATTAAACACAGCTGCAAGGCAACAAATGACAGAGTTCAAAGGCAAACCAGGGGAATATATTAGTAACAAAATTACTGGCCAAGCCTGTAGGTATGTCTCTCCAATATTCCCCAACATAACATCAATAATTACTGCAGGAACAATTTTGTCATGTGCAAACACCTGAAAAGGTTATGACACAAGATACAGGATAAAGAATACATAGGTAGTCTTTAAATGGTACTTATTTTTAGAAATGCTATTTCTAGAGAACCTCAAAGTTCTATGTGTTTTAATTAAGAGCCAAAAAGGGGGTTAAATTTGAGATCTTGAAGTTTATTTCATGGTAATTCCTGAGTTTTAGACCCCACATGATGTCTTCTTTGCCAAAAAAGTGCTGCTATGTTATATAAAATACCTTTTCTATTCCTAATATTTCCAAGAGGCTACAGACTGCAGGGAAAATAGAGCCCTGAGAGATTCACGCAAGGTTGTGTTTTACTTGTGTTTTTACATATTATCTTCATCAAGCTACTTCTCTGTCCAAATGACACCCTTGGCTCATCAGAAATGCACTATTCTCTGCATTTTGGCAAAGTGGTGGTGAGCTTGCAACACACATTCACTGAAACACCTGTTATAACAGGCAGATAGCAGAGCACTGGGGCAGACTCAGTTGATTCAATTCCTGCAACTGGAGGGTGCCAGAATGCTTCAGGGCTACCAAAGTGTTGACATCTTTAGTGCAATTTTCATCATTCTCTTTGCTAAATAAAATAAGCTCTTCAATGCTACTCTGGAGATTGGAGTAGTAATTTTTTTTATTCTCTACAAATAGGAACTGTTTCTATTCTTTAATATTTATCAACCCTTATCCAGGGGGAAATATTCAGTCTCGCATTCTCTAGAATATGTGTTTTTCCTCACCCCAAAAAAGCTGCTGGATTCTACAAGGCAAAGAGATACAAATGCATTTGGTCTGGGAGAGAGGAAGATATTACAAGTGCTTGGAGGACCTATGGGCAAATGGCCGTTTTTAAGATTTGATATTATAATCAGAAGCAGAGGTGCTAGAAGATATTTTCCACCAAGTACCTCTCTGGAGCTAAACCTAGGGAATAGGGCTTTGTTTGGGAAAACTGTTAAAGGAAATGTACTTGTTTACACATTGTAAAAAATTTAATAGATACTTCTCCCATAGGGAGAATTACAGACAGAACTACAGATAGTTAGAGTTGAAGAAGTTATAAATGTTTCAAGTAAAAAGGGGCACTAACAAATAAGAGACTTTAAGTGCTATTTATTAAATAAGACTGATATTGTTAAATGGTGTTAAAAAAAAAGTCTCATATTAAGGGGTATGGGTACTCCAAGCCTAGATATGGGCTATACGGCACAAACTTCTTTTCCAGCCAGTGAGTAGTTACGCCACTGTCCCCCAAACATACTTAAAATTCTATGTGGTCTTTAGCAGGGCAGAAGAGAAGGTCTGGATAAGAAGCTGTGTACCATAGCACCATGCTCTGATTTATTCTACATTTTCAGGACAGGGAGCAAAGAATTGCTCCTGGAAGAAGGGTTATTCTGCAGGGTTGCTCAGAGGTGATTTAAGTCATGTTTTGGTCCAGCAGATGCTCTCCTTAACCTCAGAAAGTCATTCATAGGCGAGTTCTCAGAAGCTGGTGCTTTATTAACAACAACCCAACACCAGCTGCTCCTAGCCTTGCTGTGTGGGAACTAGTGTCATGAAAAAGAAGCAAAGTGAATACACTTTTTTTTACAAGGGGAATTAAAAGTCCTGAAAGCCATGGGCCTATCTTACTGAAGAATTTAATTAGACTATTTTTCAGTGGTTTGTTTAGTTCTCTTATTTATATTTAATGTGGCTGCAAATAGCAAGCACAGAGCTTGGTTCACCAGAGTAATGATGCATTATGTTAGCAACTAAACTCTTGAGACTTTGTGATCCTGGCATTTCTGGTCAGGTCAACTTCTATTATTCACTTTCTGGAGTCACATGTGAAGTGTATTAGCATTTGTTCTTCTAGACAGGAAAAGAAAAGCATACCAACAGTACACCAGCAGCTTCTGTTGCTAGGCAGGAGCAAAAATTCTGCATGGGGTCATGTTTACTCCCCCCAAAAGGTATGTGTTGTCATCACAAATTACTTGAGAAGGATCGAAGAAAGTAAATGCTTATCCTCTGGAAAGACAGAATGTAAAGAGCGGCTGGAAGAAACGTGGTGTTGAGAGCAAATTGTTACCATTACCCAGCGCAGAGGGCCAAACTCATCCCTTAAGCGTGTGGCATCCCACTAAGGGGACAAACAGTACAAAACAATGAGCAGAGCTGTTTCTGTTGACTGCTGCTCAGAGCCTTAAACAGCTAGTTATCCCCTTCAGTCACAAGAAAAAAAAAAAAAACAAATTTAAAGATGAATCAAAACATTCAGATTTTCAGTACAAGAGAACTATAGGTGATGGAATTTGGCAATCCTTGCCATCCCTTATATACCATTAACCTGGCCTGCTGCCCTAGAGTTCATCAGAATTCCAGGAACTTTTCAGATACCCTGAGCTATAGTAATAGTTATGACTTTCCAAGATATAAAATGTAGAGATGTGCCAACTTAGGGCATCTGCCAATAACACAGGAACAGGACAAGGGAGAAATTTACAGTTTTCTGGGGCTGTTCTTTCTATTTACTTATTATTTTTTAAAAATCATGTATGCAATTAATTTTGAGCATATTTCTGTGAATATATGTACATATATCTAATGTTAGATTTCATTTGACTGAAAAGGTTATCTTTAGCAGTGTAAAGAGCAAATTTTTTGATGATGCATAACAAAGAGATAGGTTGACACTGCCAGGGCACTCTTTGTCACAGTTCTAGACAGTGAAAAAATCTATTGAGAGTTCTAGAATAATAACTCATCCTTTTAACTAATATAAGAAATACCAATGGAGTAAAATAATAAAATATAACTCACCATTCCTTACCCAGAAATGTCCCCAAATATTTATCCCAGTATAAAAAGTAATGTTGAGGGACTATTAATATTCCTGTCATGTCTTACATGCAATTCTAGTTGGATCATACTGCACAGGTAGATTAGACTCCAAAAGAACTGAGGCAATAAAACTGGACAATCTAAAATAGCTCAACATACAAAGAGCTTTATATCCAAAGCTGATGTTGACATACTATATATACTTAGCTGGAAAGAAGTAATTGAAGTCTACTGAGGATCCTATGCTTAGAGAATGTTTTGCCCTTTCTACATATCTGAAAAGGAACTATACCAGCTTTGAAATGAGTGCATAAAAATAGAATGGTGGAAAAAGCTTAGGAAAGAATCCTAAGCTGCACCTGAGCACTGTTTTAAGGAGTGGGAGGCAAAAATCTCTACATGGAAACTGGGCAAAAAAATCTTAAAGATGGCTGATGAATATTTGGTCAGTGCTAAAGAGCAAACTATGTGAAACTGTCAGATGAGGGTGTTGCAATAGTTTTACAAAGCTAGCATACTGTGTTTTAAAAAACTAGTGAGAGTACAAATAAATGTAAAGTTCACTATGTGCTCTGGGGTTAGCATACATATTGCAGGTGATCAGCAATGCTAACCTAAAGTGAGCCCGGTGTAGGTTATAGACAGGGGGCTGCACTCTGTGTTGGAGCATCGGCTGCCTGCATTATCTCCCTAAGGAGCAACAGCATTGGAAATACAAACTTGCCCCATTAGCAGAGCAAGGGAAAAAAATGAAGATAGTTGACCATTTGGGATTTGACATCCTGAATAAATAGGCCATTCAAATCTAAAAAACTACAGAGTTTGGATGATCCAGGATCACACCTACAAAAGTACATTATGGCATCGTCACTGACCTTGTTTTTATTCATGCTTTATGGTTATTTAAATATGAAAATGAAGAGAAAATTATGAAAAGGTGATCAGAAATTTCTTAAAACTTTGCCCAAGTCTGTGAAGTGCCTCACAATTATTCATTAATTCGGTCTGTGTTCAGATTTTCCAAAAAGGCTGTTATTGAAATGACATCTAGACTTCAGTGTATTTAATAATTTCCAAATTCAGGACAAAAGATTGTCTTATCACAGAACTTAGTCCATGAGATTATATATGAACATAAATGATAACAACAATAACGATAGTAAAACAAAAAATAAATGCCATGCACTGAAATTGCAAATAGACAGACTACCCATTGCATACAGCATTTACATAAAAAGGTTATTTCACTTTGTGACTTTATAGCAGCAGTGGAACAAGCTGGTGTAACTTTTTAGCAGCATCAGCAGTGCTGATTGATGTTTTAGGATGGTTTATGTTACACAACTGAAATGACAGAAATCTGAAGATGCAGCCCATAGTGAGCCAAACTGGACTGTAGCCAGGGCATTGAGCTAAGTAAAGCTACTGGAAGCTCATGAAAAGCAATCTTGGGATCTCTAATGAGTGCAGAGGAGCAAGCCAAAAGCCTTGCAACTTCTCTAAAAAAAAAGAGTTCATCATCACAGTGGTGATGCTAAATCTTATAGATAAGATACTGATGGGGAGCTGGGAGAACTGGATTTAATGCCCAGCTCCACAGCACGCTTCCTGTGTATAGGGAAGCGAGTTAATCTTTCCATGACTCTGGTCCCCCTTGTAACACACATGGGAACAACCAGGCTTCCTTTGCTTCGTTCTTTGCCAGCTTTATCAAACCACGGCAGACAGTAAGACATGATACCGCATGATCATGCACTACCATTTCTGTGTGACCCCACTCTTGGCAGGGAAAGGCACTTTCAGTAGTGCCATGATGCAAACGTGTCAATGAGTGTGAGCTAAAGACCAAAAACAAGCAACCTTGGACAGGGCAGGCCAGGGAGCGTTTGCAAAAGCAACAATACCAGATGTTAGACCAAGGGCTTGTGAAGACAAATTCAGAAATGCTCAAAGAGTCGATACTAGAAATATTAATTTTGAATTAAATAACATCAGGAATTTAAAAAAAGGCATAACAAAATCCCCAGATAAATCACCCTAAATCATGCAATGGTACTCCCCTAAAATATTTATATTTCCCAAATATTCTTATATTTATGTCTAGAGATAGGATATTCAAAGATTTAATTTAATTAGCTATAGAATTATAAGCATTTATCCTAAATCAAGAAAGGCAGCTGCAGTAGTTGCTGAAGAACGACATATAAGACTTTAAGCTCATTCAAACTAGAATTGCCTAATCACAAACTGCCAGCAAGTTCTTGAAATAGGTACTACTATCATGGTTTGAGATACATAATAAAATACTCCAGAATTAATCATATTAAATTATAAACTTGGTAGATTAAGGAAAAGAAAATTTAAATAAGTAAGTACCATTAGAAAACTTAACATACGAAAGACAGTGGACCAGAAGAACCAGGAAGCTATTCTCTACACAAATTCTTTATCAGTGGAAATGCAGCCAACCAAACTGTTACACAAATCTGAACTGGTATGCTAAGATGATACAGACGAAGAGGAATAGCTACCCCGGTTCTAGTAATGAACACCATTAGCATAAAGGAAAACTGATTGGGTTAATTCTAGGGATAACGATTTGAAAGCTTTGAACAACGAAACTCTCAAATCACAAGCATCTACAGAAACATATTTGCAAGGTCAAATAGTAATATTTGTTAGAGTAAATTAATTAATTAAATGAATTGTTATTTCTCTGTTACAACAAGAGCTGACAGATATATCAATACCCCTCAGCTTATATCAGTAGACAAAATATTTAAACTAGACATTGAACATGTTAATCTGTACCTTTTTATTCACAAAAAAAAATGGTCATTTTGGAATAAAATTAGAAAGACTATGAAAAGGGCAAGATAGACAATCACACTGCCCATTTACCAAGCCACATCATTTTGAAAATAACATTAAATAATGGAAAGAGTATGTGCTTAGACAGTGTTAAGTGACAGGCTGATGGATGGCAAACCAAGAGGGATCAAAGGAAGTGTATTAGGAAAATGCTTCTTGTTCTCTGTCCAGGGGTATGGGTTTGGGCAGCTAAGGGTAAAGTCAATCATTAAAAACCCTATTAAACTCTTTTTTATTAGTTTTGTCTATCCTATTTTGAATCTTGGTGAGCAATCAAAGCAACATAAGACATAACATCAAAAGAAAGGTTGACATTTGGGAACCAAGCAGAACAGTGACACAAATGGAAGGACTTTGAAGCAAGATGCATTTCAGAAAACTGAATTGGGGAAAACTGTCCTACACTGGCTTGTGTAGGACAACAGTGAATAAATGATCTGTGGAACTAGGAGACTGTAGACCTATCTCTTTATATACTATAAATACAAAGGCAGGAATAGCTATAATCGCTGGTCTTTAGTGGAAAGCTCATTGAAGCTAATACCTACATATGTTGATTCCCTCTAAAGAAAATAGAGTGCATAAGTGCTCTGAGGATATCTTCATTTTATTCTTCCTTATGTAGGTGGCTGAAAATAGGTCAGATTATTCACACTTTCGAAACTGCCTACCTCATTCATGTGGATAGAAGAGACCTGGCTGACATATTCTACCTGTTTTTCCAAAAGATATTCAGTAAGATCCTTCTACAAAGGACCTGAAATAACTAACAAACATGGGATGAAAAGAAGATCATTGCATAAATAAATAATTGATTAAACAATTAGAAGACGAGGTAAGAGCAAATGGCCAATTTTCACAGCAGAGGGAGGTCATCAATTGAGTCCCGCAGGGATCTGTGCTGGGATTCATGCTGTTTAACATATTTTTAAATGCTATGGAACAGAGGATGGGCAGAGAATTTTACCAAGAAAACAGGGGTTATTCGGGGTAAGAAAGATGAAGGTCAATAGTGGAAAACTACATCAGGACCTCATAAAACTGAATGAGGTGGGAATAACACACAATGCAGAGAAATGTAAAGTGAGGAAAATGGGTAAAAATCTCAGCTATATAGTGATGCAATTTTATCTGGTGATTGCCATTCAGGAGCAAGATTTTAGGCTTCTAATGAATAAATGGAAATTTCCTTGAAAATATTGGTATAGTGTACAATAAAAAGAGCCAACATTATCAGGAGCCTGAATATAATATTATACTTCGAAACGCAATGAGGAAGGCATAACATAGAGGACTTGGAAATTTTGAAGTGCAGGGACAGACCACACCAGCAACAACTATTTGCCATCTCTTGCAGTAAAGGAATAAGAAGGCATAAAGCGGCAGCTGGAGGTGGTAAGTCCACAATAAACAAAAGGACATTGTTCTTAACACACCGTATACCTCAGCCACAGAGTTTCTTCTGCAGGAGGTTGAGGAGGCTGGAAGTTTTGCATAGATTCAAAATGCAACCAGTCAAATTAATGAAAGAAAAATCCATTGAGAGTAATTAAACACAAAGAGAATACATTGGTTTAGAAAACCACTGACCTGCAACTTGTTGGAAGCTGGAAGAACATTTCATATTTCAGGGAATTATCATTAGATGCCCGATGGCTTTTAATACTCTTCCCTTGACATCTGCTGTTGGCTGTTGTCAGGGACATAATATCAGGCTGGATGAACCTTTGCTCAGCCCAGTCTGGCTGCTTTTATATTATTTGATGTTATTACAAGAACATCCTTGACAAACCTCTACCCCTGGTGCCACAATAATTTCTGTGCTCAACCTTAGCATTGTGAAGGTGTAACTTTAATGTGAAATAAAAAACTCTGAGTAATTCTGGAGAAGGACAAGATGCAGAGCAAAACAAAACATAAAGCCATAGAAAAGCATTTGGAAGAGCAAATATAAACAATACCGTACCAGTTACCAGATCTGCAAAACAACTGAGGTGAAAAACAGAGGGAAACTGAGAGTGACAGTGCAATGAGTCCTTTAAAAGAATAATAAGCTCAGACTGGGCTGCATAGAAACTAGTTCCCTTGACTACCAGAGACTTTTGGAATGGAAAAAACCCAGAGGTGACTAAGAGAATGAGCAAGTGCAGAAAGAAGGGAAAACAGAGACTCCAATTAAAATGCACCGAGAGAGTCTGAAAAAGATTCATGAGGACACCTTAGATAGAGTTATGCAAAAGACTGGGCAACAAACAGGCTTTATTGGGCCAACACAAATGCACAGACAGTAAAAATGGTCAGAAATCATTGCCATTGTGCAAAGTACCAGAGACAGAACCACCGGGAGGCTATGACAATTTGTGATGCACCCAGCAGAGCTTGGCAGCAATTGGCAGTTGATGTATTTGAACACGGAGGAAACCACCGCCTGCTGATAATTGATTATTACAGTTGTTTTTTTGAAACTAACTGAAGTAAGCAACACATTAGCCAGCACTCTAGTGAATCACACCGAGGTAATAGCCATCAAACATGGTATCTGCAATGAGCTCATTTGAGATAATGGGTTACCATGAATGCTGGAAGATTTGTAAAGTACAGAAGTTTCAAATACAGTTGGTAGTTCTTACTACTGATAGCTTAATTGTCTGGCCAGCACTTACAGCTAGCCAAACAGATGCTGTTGCAGACAAACCTAACTTTAGGTTTACCAAAAAGCCCTTATGGAAGCAGGGGCCTTACTGGCTCAGATGCAAATAGACTGAAAATGCAAATCAGTAATATCTGTGAAAGAGTCGTCTATGGCGCTGCAAACAACAGCCAAGCAGGAGACAGGGAAGCGGGGGAGAAGGAGACAGTGAGCCCAGCATGATAGTCCAAGGAACCCCAACATAGTTCCAGGTAACTCAAAGGTAATGCAAGTAATTCACATTACTTGCAATACAAGTGAAAATTGAGAGAACCAAGAAAAAGCTCAGATGTTGGAAGACAAACCTGTGTGTGCATTTACTTTTTGTCCCAGACAAAAATCTCATTTATGATACTTAAACAGCATCTGAGAAAAACATTAGCTAAAATCCCACCATGACTTTACTGCCATTCACTGTGCAGAAGAGAGATGACTCAGACCTGACCATCAAGTGATACTTGATCTGTGCAATGCCACTCCAACAGTTCAATCCCAGATTGCTGAAGGACTGAACTATGTCCTAATGCTGTAATTACAGAGAAACATTGATAACAACATCGCTAGTCTTATGTTGTTCTCATGCACTGCTAGCTAACTGGTGCAACAGCATTTTCAGAAAAGCTCTTATAATTACTCCAGAAGATTGTTCCCTGCTCACTCGATCTGCATGGACACTGAGTTCTTGCTGAAAGCAAAGAGTGTCTTTGAAAAGCCCCATTACTAAAAAGCCTGTTTAAATTTATGTACGTGGAACTTCATTCAAATGATCAGTCTGAATGAGACTACATAAATATTAAATAAATAAAAATGGACGGCTACACCTGAAAAAGAAATTCAAACCTGTGCTGTGGAAGATTCATATGGTCAAGCTATACAGTGAAAGCAAATCCTGTGTAATACTGCAGCCATGTCATAGATTTAGTTTCATAAAATATTGACCTAACTGAGAATTAAGCCAAATTAAGTGCATTTCAAGAATTTTAGAAACAATACATTTAACTAGGGGAATGACTACCTTACTCAGACACTCAGTTAATGGTAGACTGCAAGAATTAAGTTCCTGCCAGTGCACAAGGAGGTTCCTTCTCACTCACGTAACCCTGTCTTTGGCTGAACAGCCACTAGGTATGTTCTCTAAAGTAAGCTGAATTGCTCTGTAGACTCTTCCGTCTCAGCTAAATGTCAAATGAACACAGCAGGAGCCTAGATATATAAAGGAGATGAAGGGAGATTTACATGTAGCCACATAATTTTCACCTACTCAGTCTCAAACTGAATGTTGTCCATTGTATCTATTTGTGGCTGCACTTATTCTTTTTCCCTTCATCCTAGCTAAGAACAGCCACAATCTTAATTCATGCAAGTAACAGAGGCTAAGTCTTCATCTTGTTTGTTTGCATCTTCTTTCCCCAGCCCGTGTAGCTTAACTGGTTAAAAAGCAAGGAATGGTTTCTTTTTCATGCTTGTTTGAATCAAGTATAATGGGATTGAACTAGACCTTTGGATTATATCACAATATACTTGTATATTACTGGCCTTAAAGTACTAGTTAAGTACTAGGATGTATCTCATGTCAGATCAGCAGGACTTGGCCCTTCCTGATACACCTATTTAGAACTGCAGTTTGGCATTCTCGTCTGGCAAATGTCAGGTTGGAGAATATGAAGCTGATGATATGTATGTGTATTTATATGTATGTATGTGTATATTTATTTAAATATGTAAATAAATTAATTGTGACTGTGTTTATCAACTTTCTGTTCCTCTTAATTACAAAGTAATCTTCGTCTGTATTTTGCATAAGCAGTTGCAATCATATTATTTTTTGTAAACAGTACAGGCAATTAATGTTAATTAACTGCAATAAGTATTTTTTCTTGTTTCTTTTTCCCCAATAACCTTTTGTCTCTCATTTTCCCTCATCTCCCAGATTTTCTTTAGTTTTTCCATTCCAATATTGATCAAACTTAACCCTAGCTAGTTTTCAAATCTGATAAGATCATAACTTGATGTATACTGGTATCCATTAAAAATGACTTAAGACAATTGCTGCTACTATTGCAGCATGATAAACCTGATAATAGACTGTTAGTTCAGGAGAACCCATTAATTTCATTTATTTCCCATTCCTCAAAACATCTGCAATGAAGTGAAAGGAATGTCAAGTTAAAAATAAAAATTCATGGGTCATGGTACTGGCTAGAGTTTCCTTACATTTTGCCTGTGAACAGATGAAAGCTTCTCTGACATTCAAACTTTAAGTGAGGTAGTAAGTAAAAGCTCTAAAATTCTGGTTTAAGGTGGTCAGTTATTCCAGTTTCTACAAAGAGGCTGCTAAAACCAGAACGTTAGATGGGATGTGTCTGTACCGCGGCCAGCGGGTGTCTGCAAGGGGCTACTTGCAGCCTGAGCCTGATGGGTCTGGATCACCCTGGAGAGTGGAGCGAGCTGGTGGCTGCTCCAGCATCCCCCAAGGAAGCTGGGACATCTTCTTCATTTCTGTGTCGTCCTGAAGTGTCTTCCTGGGTTTTGTGTAGGAACAATGTTGCATCCTGCAGACTAACTTCGCTCATGTCCCATGAGCCATGAGGATGTGCCTTTGCCGCAAGGGAATCGATGCTTATGAGGAGAGACCTCCTTGTCCCCCTCTAAGCTCGTTACCCATGGGCTGAAAAAAGCTACCATTAAAAAGCATTTGGTAAAATTATTTAACATAGCAACACCTGTAGAAAGAGCTGGCTATCTGACAAAAACAAAGCAGAGGAATGGACAGGTAACTTCTCGCTTTTGTGCAGTTATCTCTGTTGTAGGTAGGAACTGGAGTATGTAGTAAGCTCACGCTGTGCTCTGAGACACCTATGGTAAGAAAGCAAGCAGAGTTTTATCCTTATTTCAGGATTGCTCTGCTTTAAAGTAGCAAACCTTTAGGGCAGGTCTTATTTTGGGGAACAAAAACGGAGAAAGACAAAGATGAAATCTATCAGAAGAACTGTATTTCAAGTCATCCCTTGCTTTAAGCTATCTGCAAGAACTATGAAACTTAAATACAAGAATGATAGGCACTTTAGAAAGCTTCATACTAAAAGGGACAGACACGGAGAGATATGGACGGTTATAGGTGCCCATTTTAGAATGTATCCACCTAATGTCAGTGCCCAGCATTCAGGAAGAATGGATCTCATATATAAGAATGACATAGGTAATAAAAATTTAAAACACTCGCAAGCAGCGAAAATCCATAGACGGAGAAGAATTTCACCAGGGTTATTTTTTTTCTGAAAGCATCATGTCTGCAGCTAGTGGTTGAATGCATGCACAAATTAAGTTTACAGATTTCATAAAGCAATTCATTCTGCCTGAATGTAATAGCAGTAATTTTTCATGTAAGTCAGCAAAATACAACCCATAAAGGAAAAAATACTGCCATTATTTTAAACTCTATTGTTCTTATTCAATCTGTATGTGAGAACCGGATCTAAATAATTTACTGTGTAAATTTCATTTTTAATTTTATGCTATTCCAAGAGAAAAGAGAGTGAGTGAGAGAGTGGCTTCAAAGATTTAAATCCTTGTATCCTAATGTCTCAACAGTAAAATAATCTGACGAGTGTGCTTCAGCAAAAATGATTGCTGGGATCTATAATAGGATTGTTTTAATTCAATAGTGTTTTATAAATTTTTGATTCACTCTGAGTTTTTGACAGCTTGCCAACTTCCAGCTTTTATCTGATCATCCTTGCATTAATAATACATTACAATAAGTTTCTCTGAAAAGTGGCCACTTTTTTATCACTGAATACTTTACTTTTGCCAGAAAAATATTGACTTGGTTTCATAATCAATTCCTGTTTGGTTTGATCATGCTTAGCATGAAACTAAAATATTTTCTACTAGACGGCTGCCAATACAAATGTCATCATTGTTCTATTCTAATGATGCTAAATGATCCACCCTACAGGTTGCTATACATAAAGGACCGAAGCTCAGAGCTTCACCAACACTGGTATGTGAGGAATTGTACTTGCACGGAAATCCCATTCCACTGCTTCAGAAACACTTCCTTCTAGTAAGAGCATGCATTTCCATGCAGTAAGCCTCCGAGTATACCGTTTGCTGACTAGATTCAGTCGTAAATATACTTTAATTTATAGGTATGAACACCAAAGAAAAGGAAAAATGTTAAAAATGGTTTTAATTCCTTTCCCCCACATTCTCAGAAATTAAAGAAAATTGCTGATTTTGTCAAAAAACTACTTCTTAAAAAGAATTATTCCTCAAGAAATATTTTGGAGAATAACACTCAGCTAGATGCAATTCATGGATCTTTATCTCGCTCCTTAATTATAATACTTATATACAGTTTAATTATGCTTGACTGGTATCCAAAAACAAAATAGTCTGAAAAATATTGTTGTGTGACGTAAATCAGTCAGCTTATCTCCCAAAGCCTTTGCCGCAATTACTGCTTCCTTTGTGTTAGCATGCTGTCTAGAAAGTCCAGTCAGGACACACATTGACACAGGTCTCAGAGTTTCCTCTCCAGGGACAGAGCCAGAAGTCCTGCAATTCTTTCTTTCTGCCTTAAAAGTTAACAATACTAATTACTGAAAAGTCCAACATTGGCAAGGAGCCAAACGTCTACACTGTTGGCCAAGGATTACTGTGTCACCTCAACCATATGAAGAAGGTAAATGAACACATCTTTAGAAACTCCATGATGCTGATTGGTATAATTTAGTCTTATGATAGGGGAATCTGTACTGCATCTTCAGCTGCTCCTATGTTAATAAGGCATCGTGCAAATGGCTTTTTCCAGCCACAAGACGAAGAGTGCAGAGAATGAGAACCTACCTGGAGAATATAAATGTTGGCGCCTGGCCTAAATGAAGCTACGCTGAGGTCCATCTGTTTGAAAGGCACAGCAAGCATTCAAAAGCAGCACAGACACAGAGTGCATGCCAAACACCCTACCTGATCTTCCAAGTGCCATCTTTTCTGCCACAGCGCTCACTTTGACAAGGTTAAATGCTCTGATGCATTGGCACCTTGTGTCCCTCTACATCTGATAGCATGTCGTGTTCACCACATGCCAGACTTGGGTCTCCAGAGCAAGTGAAGAAGAAAAAAACATGTGCTTGTAAGCACAACAGACTTGTATGTTTAAGGATATCTTAACATTTCGTGAAGTCTATCCTGATGTCCAGCCACTCTTTATAATTAACCTTACCTTCAGGGCATCTCCTTTAAAAAATGCTAAAATAAGATGTTAGTTTACATCTAAATACAATTACACATTATATTTATTGCTTAATATGGGAATTTTACCCTTCCTCCAGGCATCAGACAATTGCTCCAAGAAGTAGAATATATGTGAGCTGCAAAGCTATGCAGGACCATTATAGTACTGCGTGCATTTTATGGTGTCCCTGTAGCAATGACACTGCAAATCCTAACATAACAATATGTTCCTTACAAAAATCATCTTCCTAGATTTGGTTGTTAGATATGCAAGTTTAGAAACATGTTTCATCCTTCCAAAACTTTAAATCCTTTTCAAAAAAGCACGTGAAATTTTGTCTCTGAAAACCATGCAGCTAATCTAGGGCAGTCTTGTGACACATGGGAGAACAGTGCCCCAAGTCTCGGCATTAGTGATCTCTGAGAATAAGTGCCCTTTATATAGTTTCCTCACACTTGGGGCAAACGATGAAGACAAGAATATGAGTTTGTGGCAGCTGCTATCTCCTGCCAGAAAGTGTCTGTCAAACAGCCTGAGAGGAAAGGAAGAGGTATTCCTCTCATAGAAAGATGCAACAAAATGAATGTAGTGGAAACTCGTTGGACGAAGAAGGTAAAAGAACCAAAATGTTATACAACAGAAACAAAATACAACCTGAACAGGTAAACTTGCAAATACCCATCAGTGAAAGATTTGCTCTGGTGTACTGTGAAACAAGGCTCGTTATTTTTAATGTATGCTTTCCATTTACTAGAGGTGGACTTTGCAGTCCTCAGGTTGGGTAAATATGGCTGGTGGAGGGGGCTGTAGAGAATGCTGAATACCTGTGAATGACACATGGGAGTGAGTTAAAAATTACTTTTTGTTTCACCAAACAATAATAAGATGACAGTTTCAGATTCACTCACATCATTGCTGTCCTTTTCCAAATCCACTGCCACAGGTCCATCATTGATAGGGCGTATAACATTCCTCATTGCGACATGAATTGCAACCCAGACAACCTACATAGTAGGAAAAGTCTGGAAGCAAAAAATGTCACCCTGATTTGCCTTTTGGTAGCTTTCTTTTCAGGTTTGAAAGAGTCAGTATATTCACTGAGAAAATCGATGGGAAAGAAAAAATTAAAATTGTGTTTTACTTTCCTACACATAAAAAATGAGAAATCCCACAGAACCATGCATGTGAAAATGCATTCTCCTATCAAACAATTCTGTTCTTTACACAAGAAAAGTAAACAGCTTTCAAACCTGCCTTTCCAAACTCCATTTTGTTTATGCTTTCCTTCAACAGAAGGACTATTTTTTACTTTGCTATTCCAATAAAATACCAAAAGATGCAGCTGATCATTTTTTCTTTGTCTGTGAACTATCCCCAATGACGTAAACTGAGATTAAAGGTTTTTACTCTGCTTTTTGTAGCTCATAGGTATCCTTTTGTTTTCACCACACGGAAGACAAGTGACTAAAAATCCTATCAAGCTTCAAAAAGATCTTAAATGTTAGCTGAAAGGTATAAGCACAAGGCTATTAATAAGAATAATACTAATAATTACCCCACACCATAGAGTAACATGATCTAGCTCAACTCCATCATTTTGCAAGGAGAAAAAGATTTTTTTCGTTTTGTTTCTGTTGAGACAAACATTCTTCCATTAATTTACAGTGGTCATGGCATTGTTGGTTTACATAATTTTCTAACACTATCAGCAACTGTGAGGCTTTGTCCAAGCATCTTGACTCATTTTCTCTGACAATTTTCATTCCTATCACAAATGTCAGTGGAGAATGCTACAGTGGAAGAAAGTGAAATTCAGTGCTTTCATAACCACACATCGTTGTTACAATGATTGAAGGTCAAGCATCAGGAGTACACAGGGTTTTGTATGGTTGCAGCAACAATAACAATGAGTGGCTAATGCCTAGAAAATCTCCTTTTATTCTTTTCTTTTGCGTTACAAAGATCCTTGTGTTTTACTGTAAGATGACTTGACCTGGTGTAAGATATAAGCCATCTTTAAATTATTATCACGGTTTTTGCCCTTTGCCACAAGTGAAATAGAGGGAGCATATATTTTCCTCCTTTTTGGGGGGAGCTCATCTGAATTGATACAGTAAGTATGAAACTGACTTGGAAGGAGATTGGTTCCAGTAAGAGGAAAAATATCAAGAAACATAATGAGTTTGTCATCTATTAAGTGTGGAGTTGACTCACGTAATTGATGGGGAACTGAAACCCAGATCCTTACCATAAAAATATCACAGGTTCTCCTCCTCAGCCCGAAATAACAACATAGACATTACATTACACGTCTTTCTGGCCAGACTATATTTGACTATGCCTGACCATATTCTTGCCTCCTCCCTTCTTCTGTCTCAGACAGCAACTTCTGAGCACAAGGGAACACAAGACAGAAACCAAAATGTTCTTGATCCACATAAATGAGTATTTTTAATTGCAGAAATTGGATAAAGACTCAGTTTCTTATTTAACTGAGACAAACCAGTTTGTCCTCTTCTAATGCTAAGCCATATCCATATAGGTTTTTGGTTTTCCATGTTCATAATGTGCTGGGGAGAACGGAGCTGTCAGATGTATGTTCTCCACTTTCAGCCAGGAGTGAGTGATGGAAAGCTGATATCAGATAATGCCCCCAAATACTGGAGGGACCATCTCTATCTCTTTTCCATATTTCTTGATAAGCTTGTTTGCTGTCAAAGTGGTTTCCCACTGTCTTGGCATCTCTATTTTAAATGGTGCTTTAACATGGATATTCCCCTATGTCTGCCATTCTTCCTTGGACTAGCATTTCCATGGCAGATGGTACAAATGGCCTAACTGGGTTAGAGAGGCAAAACAAAACTAAAGAAAACAAAAAAACACCAGCTGCCAAACCAACGACTTTCTGGCACCATATTGTATAGCACCAGTCACCAGGATGGGGAAAACACTAGAGGACAGCGATTGAGGCTGAATTTGCAGAATTTCTTTTAGTGTACATTTTGGATTTTGTTGCTTTGAGCATCTCCAAAGAAGAGATGCAAAAACAGGAACCTCTCTCCTCTTTTCTCAGAGTCTACCTTTTTCTTATTGCTCAGGTTAAGAAGAAATGTTATCACAGAAAAATATATCCCCATTACAAATTAAAAACAGCCATAACCAATATCAAAAATTATATTAATTAAAGATAGCAGGCTGAGTTCCTTACAAAGGGAAACAGATGAAATTCTCATGGCACGTTCTGGGTAAATAAAACAATGGCAGACTAGAGAGAGGTAATCAATGTTGCAAATAACATATTTAATGCTCTTTTGCCTTTTGGAGACATTTACTTACTAAGGCGTATCACAGGGAAAGCAACCAAGCACCTGCCCAAGGAGGTTGTCTCATTTTACCTTTTATTACAATTTCCTCTTATTCACTGTTTCCCTGTTTTGCCATTTCCTTGGAAGCCAAACTCTCTGAGTGAACATCTGGGACGCTGAATGATGCTGAGATGCCAGGAAGTCTGATGGACTAAAATCCGTTTTCCCTAACCACAAAAATGAACTACGTTATACTTAATGGATCTGGAATTATATTACTGTCCAATCTGTGGTTATTTTCTGTTTTATATATAGTATACAGTTTAAATTCTGTTTTGATTCTGGTGAGGGTGTGGGAGTAATAGATGGGGAGAAAATAAAAATAGGAAAAATAAAAAACAAAGAATTCTGAGCCACCTCTTTCAAAGTAGTTTAGTTTGTAGTCAAAGAATGATTTGCAAGTGAATGAGAAACAACAGAAGAAGATGGAGCAGCATTCTTTTGAAATTCTTCTTCAATTGAAAGTCCTGACTATCTGAAATAAGCTTATATATACTGTAGTTTATTTTTAATTATAAATGCAATCTTAATAAAATTAACTGCAATCAATTTGTTTTTACAACACATTTTCCTCTTCCCATCAGCCCTTCAGGAAAGATACAATTTCTAAGAACGGGAAAGATGGAAAGAGTATGTTCATGTAACAAATATCTGCCAAAGAAGAAAGAAAGATCAATCTCTTGTAATTGTATTCTGCCCATTTATCTGGCGCTGTAGCCTGTGAATCAAATGAATTAATTCCATGAACTGGAAAAGGAAAAAACGACACAGTCCTGCTTAATCTAGCGCACGCAAAGTTCTCTCCCTGAACCGATGGCATTTCATAAAGCAATGTTCATTGGGTGTCAAGATTAACCAAATGCCATTGTATCCTCAATATCAAAAGAGAAGCAGAGAGGTCCTCTCTATTGCAAACCCAAAGTTTCTAGAAAAATTCTTGCAAAAAAGCCATGGATGTTGTTGCTAAGTTTCCCCCCCAAAACACTTTTATGACTTTCAAGCAAATAGTGAACACATATGCTATAAACCAAAACCGGGTCTAAATTCTGATCTGAACACTAAGTTACTCAGAATTAGAGAATCAGATGTGGGCATTCATGAAGAATGAAAAAATTCATCTGTGGACATTATTCCAGAACGAATCTTCATAGCCCAAGTCAATCTCTTCACTTCCCATTAGGCAGATCCATATACAATTAGAAAAAAAATATTAATATATGGGGAATGAAGTTCAGAAAACCATCAATGAGAATATTCTTTGTAAAACAAAGGCATGGATTCACAGACTGAGATCTTGAACCTTGGAGAAGCTGGGTAAGGGTATTTAAGATACTTCTAGCCTTTCACCAATCCAATGAAAAAAAATCTGGAAAAGTGAAAAACTGGAATAAGCTTTGAACCTCATAGCCATGTACTTGCTTATTTAAAATGCTGGGCATCTGCCCTTACATGTCAAGGCATTCTGAATCCTGAATGCTAGTAATTCTCCAGCTATTCTTGACTTCATGCAATTCCCTTCTGAAATTTAAGATTTGACTAAAAAAGCAGAGAGTAGTCTACCCAATTGATCTGTACTAATTATTAATAAATAAATAAATAAATGAAGATTGAAGCCATCTTCAGTAATCTGTTAATATTGCAGTCTTCTTCCAGCAGTACATCAAACAGGCTCTTTCTTCCATCATTTCTACCATTTCCCTTCAGTGATTCCTAAGCAGGGACTAATGTCTCTGAAGCACCTGCAAACTGCCATCTGTAAGCCAAGAAATCCACCAAAGGCTATTAGAGATTGAATTTCACTTGACCAGTATATAGTACCAGCAGCCTCTTATCTTAACTCTTTTCCTTTAGGTGGTAAATTTTGGAGGTTGGGCAGGAAAAAAGAAGCTCCAATTTTTGTGCTCCATTTTTATTTATTTATTTATTGACCAAAGATGGTTCAAAAGCATATTGCAGAAGGCTTCAAAGTGTAATATGTAGCCAAAAAATCTAAAGTTTAAAATGAAGATAATTTATAAGTAGGTTTAATGTTTGCAAGCAATTCTTTTCAATATATCATTAAGGAGGCAACCATAATGTCACCTCATGTGGAGGGAACTAGCAAAGCTGGCTAAAGTCCAGGGTCATATGGCTGGTGGGAAAGGTCCAACCTTGTTTCTTTATATATATATTTGTTTCTTTGTATATAAGACCTCCTACATGTTTTCTTACACAAGGATGCCTGCATATCACATATCTCTCATATACAAATAAATCTTTACAAACACATATATAAAAATACTCCAAGAAGGGCTGGTAACATCTTTTATAATTGAGAACTATGCTCACCACTCACTTGTCTTGTGAAAAGAGGACCACATCTTTCTTGTCCTATTGCTCTGCCAAAGCAACAGAAGTTTCTGCATGAAACTTCAAACTTTATCATTTTGATTTTTTTCAGCCAAAACATTCATTAAATATGAGTCTTTTGAAGAATGAGCCTTGAATATAGGCAGGAGAAAACAATTTCATTAAATTTTACTGTCCAAAATAAGTGGACATGTTGTAGGTCTCTACCTATAAAATGGGGACAGCTGACCCTGCTCTTCATAGGGTGTCATAAAGATCATTAAAGTTTGTAACCACTCTGATATAGTGAGGAGAACTGCAGAGCAGTCTAGTAGGAAATGAATAATTCTGTCTTTAGAGTCATGCCTGAGCAGCATGCAGTAAATAAGGCCTGGGGCCAAATGCCAAGCAATGAGGATAAAAGAACATATTGAATAACTGCTCATTAAGTGAGCACTATCCACCCTGTGCCCCGTTGAAACAGGTGTCCTGGGGAAAAGTAATAGTATGCAACCTTGTAATTAAAACCGTATCATAATACATATTCACCAGGAGGCAAAATTAAGGATGCCTTGGAAAATTCAGTCTGACGTATCTAAGTTTTGAATGCTGGACTTCACAACTCTTATGTTCTTTGACGTTATTTTTCTTTTCCTTCCTTAATTTGAGTGTTTTCTGTGTTTCAGGAGATGGAGGCATATGATAGGAGGTAGCGGGAGATAGCCTTTATGGGCACATGCAAACAGGGATAAGAATGGCTTCAGGCCAGTGGGCAGAAATTAAAGACATTGTATGTGGCTGATTTAGTATGAAGCTTGAGGCAAAAAACTAGAGAGCCCAGAGGGCTTTTGAAAGGCAGAAATAGTTTGGCCTGACAATCTGCAAGTCAAGTAAAGAAAGCCCAAGGAGCTGGATTTCCCAGCCTGTGGCCCATATTTAACAGGCACTGACCTAAATCAGGGTTAGATCTTAACACATATCTTGTCTTGCTTCATTGGTCAATTTGGTGATATTTCACTACAACCTTTGTCAAGCAAACCTTCTACTGAATCTGAATCCCTCCGTTCTTTGCCTTCTTCATGGTGTTCTTTATTGCTTCTTCATATGGTATTCATACCATATTTTTTTGTTATTTCTATCCTGTTATTTCCTCCTTTTAATCACCTTCAAACATTATCGCACCCAGGTCTGCTTTAGTATCTGCTAGATAGAATCTTTAGAATCTGCTCTTAGTATGTCATTCTGAGATGATGACTGCCTAGAAATCTTCTGGCAAGTACAAACTCTGATTAATCCTGCAGCATCCCCAGGCCAGCTTGGCTTTTGGGTAGACCTGGGTCTTCTCAGTCTTCTCCTGGTTAAGGAGCCTGTAGTTTCTAGTTCTCATTTCTAGAGGTCTGTTCTTCAATAACTTATTTTGTGAACCTATTTAGAAATATTTTGAATCACTGTTTTTAAATTCACTGTTTTTCTGTGTACTTTTTTATAAAGCAAAAGATGTTTTAATGCTCCAAATGTTATTTTACAGGCATTCAGGAAAGACAAAACTTATGGAAGTTACCAGAACACTTTTTTTTGCATAGGTAATCATTAGAAAAATTTAACTGCTAATATCTAATATGCTGTTCCTTCAGCTCTTTTGAGACTTCTCTCCTCTTTCCTGAGAAAACACTGCTTGAAGTTAAACCTCAGGAGCTTTTGGCTTTCAGCTTATTTTAAAACAGTTATAGCCTGTAACAAAATATTGCAGACTCTTAGGCTTTGGTCTAACACAATGTTAAGGTAACTGTTGGAAGAAAGAAAGAAGGAAACAGTCCTGTGGTTTCATTTCTTTAGACATGTAATTGTGAACAGCAGAACTAATGAAGCCTAGTTTGCAACAGATTTGTGTCTTCTGCTTGGCTTGTCTGGTGGCTAATAAAGTGCAAGCTGCAAATGAAGCTTCCCCTGCAGCTGGAAGAATCATGTGTGCACAGTGGACATATACGAGTGTCTTGCTCTCACTTACATAGATATGCTGAATTCTAGCACAGGATGGGTTGCTCTGGCAGCCATTGCTCCAGTGTGAGCCACTTCATAATCACTGTCCTCTCCTGGTCCTTATATTTAAATAAAAATTGAAGGAATTTAAGCTTTTTTCCTTTTCATATAATGGGAGGCAGAAACACTTCATGTTGTCTGATCCAAGTATGCCATGCAATGAGGCAACACCTGAACACAAATATGAAATCTGGACAAAGGGAAAACATTAATTTCCTACAGATACTAGTCAGGGGAGTCCTGGTCCCAGAATCACAGGTTCACAGGTCAGGCTGCACCATGCATGGGAAGATGAGTGTGAATGTGTCTCCGATGCCTCTGCCTCCCCAACAGATCTGATCAGCATTGACTGCCTAGTTCCCAAGCCATTAAGCACAGAAACATGCAGACAGCATTAGAGAGACCTTGGTTCCTGAGGAAATCAGGCTTGAGATACCATCAGTCTAGAGCTTCACTGGGATATATAGATCATCCTGGGAAGGAGACAGTTTAATGATCCAGATACAAATCATATAGTCAATACTTGTCTCAGTCTCCCTCCACAATTGGTGTGACAGCAGCATCCCCAAGACCTTTTAAGACTGAGCAGAAGAAAAGCTAAAAAGGCTTGAAAGAAACCACTATATAATTGCAGCTCTTCTTTCCTCAGGGCCAAGCACCATTTCTCTTGTCACAGGACTACTCAGAAATTACTCCAGGTTATGGGCATTTGGGTCAGCTCATGTAGCCTGAAATGAAAAGAAATATAGAAAGAAAACCATGTGCCCCAGCAGTTACCCCTGAAAATGCCATCACTAGGTGAGATGTTAGCTGAGACTCCTGCCCACTCAGTGCCCATGGCTGTGGCGACCAGTGCCACAGTATCATGTTCCTAGACTGCAGCAGAGCACCAGGAGGACACGAGCTCCTGGGTGCAGGTATGACCCCAAAGCGGGTTGCACTAGGATGCGGGGAACTGATTGCTGGGCTCCAAAAGTGATGGGCTCTAACTGGGCTCCAAAATCCAGGCCTCTCACACCTTCCTGCAAGCAAACAGAACTGCGCCTAGGATGCTAGACTTCATCTTTAAGCTTCAGTTACAGCACCCTACACTCTGGCTAAATATTCAAGTCTAAAAGACTTTTGTTGCCAATAAGGAGTAAACTGCTTCCCAGTATAGGAACAAAAAGGAAGCAGTGCAGTCAGGCACAGCAGCAATATTTCACCAAGAGAACACTGGTAAAATCTCATTGCTCAAACCTGTGCTTTTTTGCTAGTTCTCAGAGTCCCTTGAGACAAACCAGTGGGCACACCAGTTGCTGGAGCAGGCAGCAGGGCTACTCAGAAGGTCACCATCTCTAACATCAGCTGCTTTGCACCGCAGTCACTGCCCAGCCATGGCATCCAGCCCTCTCACTTGCCTCCCCGTGTACCATACTGTGATGCTCAAGCACAGCTGTCATTGCAGGACCACAGAGGGGAAGGACCGGAGATGGGCAGGCTGCAAACAATAATGGGAGAGAGTTCAGGGATTTGATTGCTGTAGTCATTTTAGTCATGAGCTATGGTGCTGCAGCACTAGGCTGAGAAGGCACCAGAAGCCCTTCTGGTGGCCACAAACCTCCTGGTGGCCCAGGTAGCACTTCTATATCCCTTTCCTCACTTTATAAAGACTCCCCATAGAAGAGCAGAGGGAAGCGAGGCCAGTGATCAAACTCAAGAGAGAGGAGCAATGCACAAGGCACATTCTCATTCCTCCCTTCACAGCCCACCACAGTTTCCTGTATTTAGAATAATAAGGTGCATCTTGGGGTAATGCTGCAAACAGTTGGCTTGCTGCTTGCTTCACCTGGTGCCAGGCATACAGCAGTGCTCTGCTCTCAGAGCAGCTGAAATTGCTGACGGCGATTCTGGGAAGCCACAGAAATAACAGGAAAAAACAACAGGGTTTGGAGGAGTGGAGAGACTTGCTAATAATACTTAAAAAAAAATCAACCTCACAGCAGTCTTGTTTATGTTTGATATGAACAGGCAGCACAAACTGCAAACTTTTGCTGCATTTATCTGGAGAAGGGAACACTAACCTGAAGGAATAACGAGCAGCCACAGGGGTCACCCCAGCTTTGCTGAGGTTTGCAGGCCCTCAGACATGCCTGTGCTCTGAAGGTGCATTCATCTCTGGTCTATCACCTCCAGAGAATCCAAGATGGGCTTAGCCATTTTTTGTTCACTGTGCAATAAAAGGGTAATTGTGTATCTTCTTTTCAAGATGAGAGAAATGAAAGGAGAGGGGAAGGATTGTGAAAAGCAGCTCAGTTCACTTGTTCTTACTCATTTCTTCTTCATGTGAGACCTTTCCAAGGAGGGACCTTTCATGAAAAGAACCTCTCTGCTTTATAATACCAATTCCCCCTACAGTGTATTGAGGTTCCACTGTAACACAGGTTTTACATACCTCCTTAATGATGAGCATTATTTAAGTCGCATTCCTAGTCAGCAAAGGATTCAAGACCCTCATGAGCTTCAAGGACGTTCTTTTCAAACTGGCATATACATCTGTACAAGAAAAGAGACCTTGAAAAAGAGTAATGTGACAAATGTGACAAATAACATGGTAAATGAATCTGGAAGTTGCATTCTTAAATATCAATAAGAATAAAAAGTTATGTATAGTCTATAACAAGAACTCTCAGCACTGTGTACATTATTATTATTATTCTAACTTGTTAATAACATCTCTGTCATCTGGACAAGACATATTACAGATCTAACTGGGTATTTTAACTTCAGGCAACTGGGCCATATGGAAGAGCAATCTAAACTATGTTGTGGGTGCTGGAGGCCAAATTGTCCCCACCAGGATGTTCATCTCCATAGCCATAGAAGAGCTTCACAACTGTGGCCTTGGCATTTGCCCCATGCTAATGAAAATTCACAGTTTGGTGTCAGTAACTGCAGCAAGTGCAAAACACATCCTACGCACTGTATTAGCCTTCTTAGGATGTATCGCTTCTCTGTGTTCAAGAGAGAAAAAAAAAAGACAGAAGAAATATCACAGATGATTTTTGTCGACAGTCCATCATATTCCAGGATATGAAGTGAAGCTCTCTGTTCCATGTTACAGCATTCCAGTTTAGGTGTTGGCCACATTATGAGAACCTTTTGTTTATTTATTTATCCAGAATGGGACCTATGGAACTTCTAACAAAGATTAAAGGCAGAGTAACATCTGAATCATCTCTCCTAAATATTTTGAAGTAGTTTTATAGGATACTTTTTTTTAAAGCAAAATGTCTTATGTATTTAAAAGAAGCTTAAATGTTGGTTATTAATTTATTTACAGTAAGACACAAAGTAAGACACCATATGTTGAACAGTTATCTTGCTAATTTCTCTCTCATTTCTCATATAAGTTAGTTTATGCATCAATTTCTTCTTTGAAAAAAAAGAGTAAAAATTAAATCATAAGTCCTATACCAATCGAAAAAGTTAATAGAAATTTTAATGAAAATGCAAACTATACAGAGGTTGAATTCAATATCCTTGAAATATAAGACATCTATCCCCCAGGCTAAACAGCCTTTGGTACCATCTACAAAAAAGATGCATGATTTTCACAGGCTCTCCTGAAGAGCAGAGTTATTATCATACATTAGATTTTGCTTCTTGATTAAAAAATCATATTAATTAAAAGCAATTAAATTAAATTAAATTAAGAGTTGAAGATGCAGCAATCCATTTATTATTATTTTCTCACAGTGTGGGCCGTGTTCTAATAGAGCAATCACCCTCCCGCCCAGCCTCCCAGTCATGATTACACAACATCCCTGGAGCACTTGCACTAACTGTGTACACAGAGCAGACATATGACAGAAGTATTTACATATTTTAATTCTTTTTAATAAGATTTTTCTTGCACAAAGAAAACTGGTCATATGATCTTCCCTCGATCTTCGGGTCATGTTTTTCTCTGATTTCTTTTTTCTCTCCTCTGTCTTGATGTCTCATTTCTCCTTGCAGTATACTGTTCTACATTATAGCATCCACTCTAAATTTACTTAAAACCTTCCTATTAAGGACAGATGTCTCTTTTTTATAGCTACTCTTTTGCATTTGATTTGGATGATCATTGTAAGCTCTCAAGAAAAGGGGGATGAATGGAATAGAGTGCCCAAAGTAAGAAAAAATATATTATTATTACTACTAATAATAATATAATTACATCTTCAAAGGCAGGACTAACATTCCAAAAGGCCCTTCTGATTTCACATAGGTGTTCCTGAGATAACTTGATTAAATTAAAGACTAGTGGTGGAGAATATGGCCATACAGCTCCAGGCTGGCAGGGATAAGGAACCTGGCCCAGCACTGGGAAAGTGGGTAGTGAAATCCCAGTTGGTGAGACAGCTGATAGGAAGTGAATGGGCTGGGAAAGAAAAGATGGTCTGCAACAAATACTTTCTTGCCAGATGGGTCTCAGAGCAGTCCCATTGGTAAACCTGTGACCTCATTAAAACAAAGATGTTGTACATTTTTTTTACTTTCCTGAAAATATGAGGGGAAAATAAGAAAAAATCTATTATTTACACTTCTTTGTTTGAGAGCAAGCCACATGTGGGAGGTCTAGTGAGAACCTATGCAGCTGCCCTACAAAATTAAAAACAGGGTCTTCACCGAAGAACACAAAGACATCCCACAAAATAACACCGCAGCCAGCTTTTTAAACATGCAGAAAATGGCACTGCCATTCACCTCTTCCAAAATGCCTGCTACTCTTGGGAGCATCCTGCCCCTTCCTCCCCCGCAAACTCCCACCATCTACAAGAAACCTCTTCCTGTATCATCTGTCTCACCAGCTCCCAAACCCACTGCAACTCACTGCAAGCAACTTAGTGTCTCCCGTGCCCTCTCTCTCAATTCCTTTCCCTTTCACTCAGCAATATCATTTTATACGTTAATGTTGTTTTTTACTGTTATCTCAGGTTCCCGGGTCCGGAGTATATTGAAGTAGCTTGTTGCCTTGCACTTGCAAAGCATCTTTTATTTGCACGGTATCTTTGTATCTCATATGGCAGATTTGTTTCGGGGACATTATTGAAACGAGTCTATTCATGACTATAAACTGTTGATTCAAGACTCAATTTTGTTTTCCTTTTTGAAAATCATTTTGACTAAATGTCTTTCTTTCTAATATCTCTGGACAAATTCTGCATCATGCTCCCTTATGGCAGTTTGTTTTAGAAACAGATTAGACCATAGTGCAAAATAATCTGTGCATGATACCCAGTTCATAGCAAATACTAACAAGGACTGCACTGAAATGAAGATGCGTGCTGTAAATAGAGTGAGTTCATTACAGTATTTTCTCCAATATTTATATGCCAAGAAACATATTCTTAGAATTTACTGTCCACTCCATAACCAAACTCCGTTCAGATCTTCAACTCACTATCATTCAGGGACACACCAACCTGCAAATTAGAGCAGGCAACCTGCACATATATATATATATAGCCCCAAATTTTCCAGACTGCTGCTTTACAGACATTGACCATTCACTAAAACATATCCTGTGCCCTTAATTCCTGCACTACAAAGACAATTTCTGACCCAAGGTTAACAGTAGCCAAGGACTTCATCACAGCCAATTCCTCAGTCTTTTTCAGTTCACATGGAAAATGTTGATTAAGATTGGCCTTTTACTTATTATCACATTTTAAAATAGTTTTAAAAGGTAGAGTTTATTTGTGTGTTCATACATGAAGAGGCCAAAAAAAAAAAGAAAAAAAAACACCACCCACCAGCTGCCCATTAGTTTTCAAAGAAAACCCTAAAAAAACTAATTTCCTGAGTCCAAGAAAACAAAGTGGGAGCCTTTCAGCAAAATTGCAAAATAAAATAGGCAACACATGAAAATTCAATTATTAGGAGTTACAATTAGTAACTACAATTAGTTGCTATAATTGGTAGTTTTCATGACAGGGGCCCTTGATCTATTCTTTGAGATACGGACCACCACTCCATTCATTGGATCAAATCTGCCGTGCAACTGCTCCGTGATGATCATTCTTGGGCTCATGAAAACATGCCCTAATCTGTCTATGTGCCTCCATTAGACCTTTTGCTTACCGCTGTTCAAGAATCCCAGGAAGGACTTTCAGAGGAGAAGTCTTTGAAGCCTGGAGGGCTTCCCTCTGACCTAAAGCCATGCCAAACAGTCACTCTTTCATAAATCTCAGTACATTTATATTTATATATATATACACACACACACATATATATATATATATGTATTATATGTATAATATGTATTTTATATATATATGTATTGTATATATATATGTATTATATATATATATATATTATATATATAGATATATATAATATACATACACACACACACACATATTTATGCATATATAAAAATCACATTATGGAGATAAAATGGTTAACCTAGAGNAATATCACATTTATGGAGATAAAATGGTTAACCTAGAGATCATTCACTTTTCTGTGACAGCAGTTGCCACCCACAGTATAAATTTCCCATTTTAAAGGATAAAGTTTAGATTTCCTTTAAAAACGAAAGCATTTTCTTGATATAGGGTTACAGAAGGAGTGGTAGTATACCCTAATATGCACATGCAGTACATAAAATAATGTACTATATATATAAAAATACAAAATGCTAGCAGGATTCTACTACTATTTTCCTATATAAAATGATATTGAGCAAGGGAGAGGAGAATAGATTTAAAGGAGAGGATGTTTTTCTCCTAGAATATGCTTTTTCATTTCTGAAGTTTTTGGTCTGGTCATCCATTTATCAGCTTGCTTAGGCAGTGTATACAAATAGTTTAGAATAATAACTATTTAAAGATATGAAAGGCTATATATCATCCCACTGAAATGTGTTCACATTATTTTGTTAAAGTAATGATTTTGTATTCATTTTTTTAAAGAAATATAAAGAAAGATGTCCTGGTTTTTATTAGCTAACCAGGGAACCAGCTGCAGATTCATTTTCTGTTTGATTTCCCTGATGGATACATTCAGGATGCCATGGTCAGGAGCTAGTAAAACAACCCCTGAGAAGAGGTCAGAAATGATGTTATCAGAAAACAGAATGCCATGGGATTGGCACAGAAAATGGAAAAGGAAAAGGAAGAAGGAAGGAAAGGAAGGAAGGAAGGAAGGAAGGAAGGAAGGAAGGAAGG